>JAJGOT010000100.1:1085000-1180000 GCA_022457155.1 Cladopsammia gracilis | reverse complement strand
AGGAGACGAAGATCTCTTGGTGGAGCAGTGGACATAAATGGTAACCCCACATATGATAAGCTGCAAAGAGTGATTTCGCCATGCAGTTCTGGTTGCCAAAGCAATAGCTGCAGCCAAGAAGCACAAGACATGACCACTGCAGTGTCATCTGAAGAACACAGGCAACACTACTCTGTTGATTTGGGTGAATTGCGAGGGTTTATGGAGATGTTTGATCATAGTGTATGCAGAGAAGAGATGATGGAAATGGGTGCTGTGGGAAAGGCAACACGTCGCCATCGCCGTCGCTTCTCTGTCGACCTGGGTGAGGTGAGAGAGTTCATTGCTCTCAGGGAAATGAGAATGTCTTCTAAAGATGAGGGCTCAGCTTTAGCTGACCAGCCAGCTGTGCAAGAACCAATTCATAGCGAAGCTACTTGCTAAACCTTTATAGGTGTTCTTTTTATATATGGACAACTAGAGGACTATTAAATATTGTAATATTATCCTTGTAAAATTACGTTATAACAGGCACTTTCCGAACACGTCTATTATATATATTTATGTATGCAGTACTGTTATTACCAACGTAGTTTATTCACGGACAACAAGAGTTATAGATAGATAGAGACTTTATTTAATGAGGGTGACACGTGACAGTAACTATGATTACTGATAAACTTGTGGCCCTCAAGTTAAAGAAACTACACTAAAATACATTATTTACACTAAAACATTCATAATTATTTAGTAACATGAAAAAAAATAGTTAAAACTAGTCATTAAGCATATAAATATTATACCACTGTATAACCGTATAAAAGTCAGTAAAGTCCAAATAATTTCATTTTAATTTGTTGTCGTGATATGTTTTTGAAAATTATGTACTTTCGCTTGTATAAATACGTCTCTTAGTTTTTCGTGCAAATTCCATTTCCTATTTACAAACTGTGCTGACCTAGGGTCATTGAAGGTAAAGAACGCTTTGGTTTTTAGTCGGTTTTTAGTCTTGCAATCTGGACATTGTTGCTGAAACTACTGAAAGACGCCGGTTCGCAACTCCGAATGTGAATATTGCACGCTGATCATATACTAACCACACATACGAGCTAAAGCTGCTTGTGCCCCGTTGAAGCTGATTTTCAAGATTGTATGACACGAAACGGCACGAATTTTATCGCTATACTCAGCGGTCTTACCCATGCACCTATAAAAGGAGACCGAGCTAATTGGGCGCGATCCATTCGATCAAAAAATCCGGTTTGAATTTCCGAAATTTTCATATGTCGAATGGAACGGTATTTTCCACTTGAATGAATCGATCTCGTTTCTTTAGCACACGATGTTGTTGAAACTTGTTGTAATTCTTGCATAGTACCTACTGAAACGTAAGAACACGAGCTCAATTCCACAAACAAGAAATATTCACAACTGGCGGGAATAAGAATTCCGTGAATTGTACATTTTTTTGCCCAAGTTCATTCAGTTTTGTTTTCAACGTATCAACGGCAGGTTCGATATTTCCCGAATCATCGACAGAAATATCGAAGAAAGAATTCTGTACCGTCAAACGTGAAGAAACAAATTGTAGCTTTTCACAAGGCAACAACTACGGCTGAATTGTCGCACCGAGTAGAAATGCCAAATGGAACAGAAAATTTCCGGAAATTCCAAATTTCCGGAAAACGGGACAACCTCGAGAGGTTGCCCAAAATTTCCGAAACGAATTTTTCGAAAATTTCTGTTCCATTCGATTTTGTACCGGAATTTCCGGAAATTTTGGTCGAATGGATCGCGCCCATTAACACCACTCACTTCGGGAAAGACCTTCGCGTTAGCACTTCTAGATAGGTCTTCACAGCAAAATGGCCGAACAAGCCCCAAGACAGCCAGATGTTCCTGTAGAGCAAATCATCGCCCTGGCCGCTGCTCAAGGCCAAGCTAACCCGCCTAATGCTCAAGAGGTTCCGCCGGCTCCACAACTAGAGGTAATTTAAGTTTCAATATCTTATTTACTCGCTATTTCGTCGTCCCTCCCTTTTTTTCGGCCTTTCCCGTTTAGGCGCCTACGGTCTTAGGCGAAAGTGTGATTTTGACAAATATATTGCTCTTTCGATGGCGGACGATCTGGTGGCCACTGCGAGGGAATCTAAACACGACAAGGCCCCCTTCTTGGCTGCGGCGGCTCAAGCTCTCAGAGATCGGATCGAAAAACCTCTCGACCAATTCCAAGCCTATTTTCTCGCTTTATTCAGCGATCATGACTACGCCAAAGTCTTGGATTCCATTGCCAAGGTCGACAAGGCCTTACGTGTTCAGCAAAAGACAGCTCCCTCGGCTCAGGTTCCAACCCCTTCAACATCCTCCACGAATTCCTCCAGGAGCCCCAGATATCGTTGCAATTTTTGTGGCATTGCAGGCCACACGGCACCATTCTGCTATAGGATGAGACGCAGCCAGGCTTATAGGGGTCGCTTCTCGCCGTACTCCCAATCTGGGCGCGGCAAGCCTTTCAAGTAGCTCTTAGGCTGTCATTTGTCAATTAAACAGATTTTTGTGTGCACTTTTCGTTTTTTTCTTTTGCGTTTCTGCCCCACCCCCCTCCTCCTCCCCCCCTCCTCTGCTCTAGGTTGGCAGCTTTATAAGGGAATCTTATTCCCTCTCGGATTACTGAGGCATAAAGCTTGAGCCGCATCCCTCTTACCCCGGTTGTTTGTCTATTCTCTAGCATACTGCAGCAGTTCGACCTATCTCCATCCGTTGGGTCCATTCATACGGATGCCCACTCGACGCGGCTCGAGGGGTGGCGGCAAATACAACCAACCCACAGGGCAACATTGTCAAACCACTCATGCATTCGGCGGCTGAAGGGCGCCTAAAATTCTACCTCCGCCAAGGCAATATCGACGCGGGCAAAACCCTCCACAGCTTCCGTAGCGGGTGTGCTTTAACATTGGCGTTTTCTGGCTCGTCATTGGCGGACGTTATGACGCACGTCGGCTGGCGCAACCCCTCCACAGCGTCCTATTATATGTATTATGACGTATTACGCGCGGGGGCACCCGCGGACTTGTTAACCTTCTCTTCATCGAGTGCGGTGGAAGAATCTTCCCGCCTTTATAGTGACTACAAGTATTGACGCCTAAACGTCCACAAGCTCAGCTTAAACTGGACGTTTCAATGTACAAGGACCTGACCTGGCCATTCTCACCTTCAGTTGCCAGTCAACCACTTTTAAAAACATCAACAACTGACAAACAACAAGCGTAATTACCATTAGTATCAAAATATGGAAAAACATTACCACCGTTATATCAGGCCCCGGTTGTTCAAAACGTGGATAGCGCTATCCACCGGATAAATCACTATCTAGTGGATAAATATTAACAGAGTCCATTGTGTTATCCGCTGGATAATGATTTATCCGGTGGATAGCACTATCCACCAGATAAATCACAAGCCAGTGGATAAGTATTAACAGAATCTTGTGTTATCCGGTGGATAGTGATTTATCCGGTGGGATAGCGCTATCCACCTTTTGAACAACCGGGTCCTGACGTTTTTATGAACTTCTGTTTTTTATTATTATTTTGCTTAGGCAATATCTTGGTTTGATAAGATTTTTGAAGCAAATTTTATTTATTAGGACACTCTAGTCAACCACGTGTCATGCCTAAATTTGCATTTCACACCCAAAATGCGTGAAATGAAGGAGGTGTTATCCTTTTACAGTGGGACTTCATGTTTAACGTCTTTACTGCTAGAATCTGCCCTTGGCTCATGTAATATGATATTTAGTCCTAACTTGTGAGTCTGTGGATAAAATCCAAAGATTCACTGATTATTCACTATACTTTGTTTCGATATAAACAAGAGCTCTTCGAGTAGTGAAGTCGGGATTTAAGGGTCTTGTAAGTGCTCCTTTGGTACGAGAATTAATTCAATTGCTTTGATTTGTTTTACATGTACAGTCGCCTTTGCGGTCACACAAGGTGATCCGTCACGCACGTTACCAAGTCTTTCAAAACCTTTTTAAAATCAGTCTTTCGCAATCACTCGTGCATGCAAGGTCAACTTTAACTTTATTACTTCCATTTATCTGTTGCTCGAAAAGAAAGAAAACGAAATCGTTGTCGAATGGAACTCTTGCCAAATCCGGCAATAATGTAAGTTCCTTTTACTTGATACGTTTCGTTTCTTCATTTTCCCTTTTCTTATGTTTTAAATAACTCCAATTCATCCATGAGCTTGAAGTTGCTATGTCAACTGATATGACGTCACTAACACTTCGCCGCAGGTTACAAACCACTTGAAAAGCGCACTTTTCTACGACCGAATTTATAAGTCGCGCGGCTTGGCTTGTAGCCAAAGTAAAAAGCTAATGCATCATGCCTTTTGACAGTAATTTGTTTCAAATTTTTCTCTGCTAGAATGGGTTGTTTTAGTGCTCTAGGACGAAAACCTTCGGTTAAATGCAAGCTAGAGGGAAGCGAGCGCGAAATATACGAGTCCGTGTGTGTTGTAGAAAAGCAGAGCCAATTGAAAAGTAACACATTTTATAGAACATAAAAGGACTTTAGACTTAGGACTTTGGTTATTGCAAACATATCATGAATAAACTTCAAGTCTACGGAAAAGACATAAGTGAGCTCTACATCAACGAAAAGAAGCTGCGGCTCTATCAAATGGTAAAGGAATTTGTCCTGCACACACGAGAGAATTCAACAAACTGGCATGACGTAATATTAGACATTTCTTTTGAGGTGCGGCAAACCTGTCTGGATACCGTGGACGATATATACTGTCACCATTACTTTAAACGCTGCTACTTTTCCTGCAGCCCTCAGCAACTTTGCAGAGAATCCTGCGATAATTTATTTTTTAAGCTGTGTGATCGGGAGATTTTAAAAACTGGTTTAAGATTTCAATAAGAGGCGGAAATTCGAAGCAACTGATTATCCATTCTACTGGGACTTCATCAACTGCACAACTTCGCCATTTAGGAATGAATCGAGCAATTGCTACTATCCTGACAAGATACGAGGTCGGTAAAAAAAAGAAAAAAGAAGGACAGTCAGAAAAAAGGGGCGATTCAAGGGAAAACTTGGGAATTAAGTTGAGCGGACCGAGCGCTCTAGTATGCGGCGTTTCTATTTGAGAGGGTTTTATGCGGATGTGCGAGAGCTACCCTGTGGTAAATAATGTGGTCTTTTTAGAGAATATTTACCCTGCATTTTCTCCGTGGAATTGAGAAAGGCCTCTTGGGGTGGAAGAAGTCATCATACATTATTGTAAGCCCCCTCTTTAAATCTCACAAAGCAAGTGGGCTAGATAGAGTTTACTCTGCAAAAAGTCAAGTCAAGTTTACGGCCCACTCTTTGAAACCATTACCCATTTTGACAATCCATTTTCTGAGCTGACCTCTGAATTGATTCCCATTTAAAGACAAGAACGTCCAAAACCATACCCATTCGAGTAGCACATACCTCTGTAGCTGATAATAGGAAAGTACCTTCTTTGGGGGATCATAAGAGTTTATTTATGGGCTCCAAGAAACCTTTTTTGAAATTTTCCAAATTATATATGAACCGAACTGTGCGTATCATGCGCGCGCCATCCCGTTCCCGGATCCAGTGCGTTTTAGGTTCTAGCTTTCTTGGTGCTGTGGAGGCGCTATGGAGGCGTGGTGGTCTAGTGGTCAGCTCGTCGGACTGTCAATCTGAAGGTCGGTGGTTCGAGACTGGTCTCTTCCGTCGTGTTGTTTCTTGAGACAAGAAACTTTACTCCACATTCTCTCTTTCTACCCAGGTGTATAAATGAGTACCGGCGACATAATGCTGGGGGGTAACCTTGGGATGGACTAGTGTCCCATCCGGGGAAAGTAGTCTCAGTCGCTTCATGCTATGGAAACCGGGTTTAGCTCCGGTAGTTGGGAGCCACTGGCTCGTGAAGACTTTACCTTTTTTCTTGTTGCTGATCAAAATAAACGCGAAGTATGGAACGAGATTGTTGCGCCACTAACACGCTTCCATCTCCTCTCCTATTCGTGCGCTATGTCGTATAAAAATATTTCATTATCTGGAGCATGCACTTCGTTGATACTTAATGTGGTTGAACAGAAAAACAAGCTTTCATGAACATTATGCTAATGTATATTTTTCTCCCATTTTATTTCCGATTAGATAAACTCAACATCCTGGAGAGTAAAGGTGAGATAGAAGTAATTTTTGTCAGGGCACTTCCGACTTTTACCTTTGGATTGCTGTGTTTTGGCGATTGGTTCCTTACGCTACCGCTAGTCGGAGGCAATTATTAGTTTGTATCGTTCCAAAATGGGACTTGCTATCTCATAAATACATGCTTTTTATTCTTTAAGTAATTTTAACGTCTCATCTGTGCCAGCAATGAGTCAAACCACATCAGTTTCTTCCTCCACGCTAATGATGTTTGAATCCCTTAACGGGTTAGCCCCAGTGTACTTGCATGATTTGTTCAGTGAGCGGCACACAGACTATGACCTGCGTGATTCTTTCCGTAAGTTAAACTTACCCAAGCCGCGTACCGATTATTTGAAACGTAGCTTTGGCTATAGCGGTGCTTTACTGTGGAATTCTCTTCCTGAAAATATTAGGGCGATTAAATCAATTGGGCAGTTTAAGAAGGAAATCAACCGCGCACTTGAAACATTCGATTCCCACTCGGCAATCTTGTAAATCAGTTTTTATAGTTATTTTAATTTTTATATATAAAATGATTGTAATTAAAATACTATTGGTGTAACTGAAGATTTTTAACCGAGTTTAAATAAAGATCTACTACTACTACTACTACTACTACTACTACTACTACTACTACACGCCAGTTTTAATACTGTGGGATAGAAGCAGGCAGTGAGAGGCGATTAGTCGAGGGAGACGATTATTTATGTAGTTCGCTTCCCAAAGGCGGTAATTGTTCAAGTTTGTTATTTTAAAGCCCTTCCAACTAGTACACCAGCTGCCTGTCTTTAAAAAAAAGTTTCCATTCACCCTTTTTCCAGGGGCACCCAACGAACAATCTTTGGTAAAATGCACTATTTTACTCAAATAAATTAAAATAAATGATATCAAAGCATTTCCAGATGTTCTTCTACGTTGCTGGGAAAAATATATCTGTTCCTTTTTCCCACCATAACGCACAGGGAAATTTCCAGCCAGCTGGATTAAACATAAAATGTCTGTTTCCCAGCCAGCAATTAAAAAAATGAATAAGTAAAAAAGCAAAATAATAATAAGTTACCAAAAGTCAAAATAGGGCCATTTATACGACAGAAAATAAGACGCGTCTTATCTAAGACGCGACTTAAATAAGACGCGAACCGATCGTATAAACAGTACAAAATAAGCATTCGTGTCTTATTTTAGACGCGACTTAAATAAGACGCGTCTTATCTTAGAACAGGGTTTTCAGCTGTTCTTATTTTGTCCGCGTCTTAAATAAGACATGAACTTCCTCGTATAAAAGCTTTCGCGTCCTAAATAAGACGTGAACAACAAGTGCGCCGTATCAAAAATAAGACGCGAACCATTTATACGTGATCTTCGCGTCTTATGTTGGACGCAAACGTATAAATGGTACACTTCGCATCTTATTTAAGTCGCGTCTTAGATAAGACACGTCTTATTTTCTCCCGTATAAATGGCCCTAATATGGTATTATTCCCTAAGTAATCAAACCCTGAGTTCCTATTCTGTTCTTTTATTTTCAGGAGACGAAGGTCTATTGGAGGAGCAGTCGATATAGATGGGCACCCTATATACGATAAGCTGGAAAAAATTATTTCTCCATGTAAAGCTGCTTGTTATAGCGATAGTTGCAGCCAAGAAGCACAAGGAGTGATTACTGCAGCGACCTCCAAAGAATACAAACAACACCACTCTATTGATTTAGGCGAACTGCGAAGGTTTGAACAGGCTCTTCAGGGTGATGGATGCAGCACACAGATAACAGAAATGGGTGCTGTGGGACAGACAAACCGTCTCCATCGCCGTCGCTTTTCTGTCGACCTGGGCGAGGTTAGAGAGTTCATTGCTCTTAGAGAAATGAGGTCTTCTAAAGATGAGAGCAAAGTTTTAGCTGACCAGTCAGAAGTGCAAGAGGCATGTCACAATGAAGCTACGAGCCAAGTACCAACAACTGTTTCATATGTACAGCTAAAATAAACTTGCTTTAAGTCGCTCTTTTTTTCTCTGCTAGAATGGGTTGTTTTAGTGCTCTAGTACGAAAACCTTCGGTTAAATGCAAGCTAGAGGGAAGCGAGCGCGAAATATACGAGTCCGTGTGTGTTGTAGAAAAGCAGAGCCAATTGAAAAGTAACACATTTTATAGAACATAAAAGGACTTTAGTAAAGTGTACCGTATTAAATTTAGAATTACCTGTAAATTAAAATGAATTATTCTCCCTATATTTTCAGAACAGCAGGGTCAACTACGATACACAAAAGGGCAGCATGGGCTATACAGTCTCTAATTTGAGTATAAAATAAGGTCAAAAATTAAAAATATCTTTCAGATGGTTTACAAATGCTTCTTATAGTAAATTCCGCTTAGGTTTTAAAATTCACATAATTATATTTAGGAAACTTATGGTAAAATATAAATGTAAGTAAACTTAATAATTCAGATTATTGTTAGTGGTTTAAGTAAAACGTACAGAAGTATTATACAATTTTCTCACGCTTTCATAGATCATACTGCCATGTTTTTGTAATGAGGCCTCGCTTGCTAAACAAGAGGTTCCAGGAGTCTTCTTTATTGGGGACATCTCGCGTTGCTTCAAGCTTGATCAATGCAGGTTACAAGGCTGCAAGATTGGTCGATTGACTAGACTACAAGATTTGTCGACCGGCTAGACTACTGATTACTGATTACTGATTACTTACTGAATGACTGACTACTACTGATTTGTCGACTGAAACAAGCCTACCTATATAGTACTATTGTAGACATGTTTGGGTTCGCGGACCGTGGGAACTTTACTGTACATCCCGTGTCCTGCAGGATTATTTGGGCTTCTGACCGTGGGAACTTTTAATGCATATCCGGTGGCCTAACAAAGCGAGTGAAAGAAACATCTACACGGCTGTTGATAACAAGTACTAAAGAACCAATGGAATACTAGAGCTAAAACTGTAAAATTGGACTAGACAACCAAACAAGAACCTTAATGTACGTAAAATCCAAGGTCAGCTTTAGTTCCCAAGCACGCCTACTTAAAGAACCGACATTCAAGTTTAACAAAACAATAAAGTAGACGACACTAATCAAAAACCTAAGAACTACCAGTGTGGGCTAAACCTTCAATAACCTTGAACTATGAACGAGAATTATAAAGAAACCCTAAACATAAGAGAAACCTTAAGAACAACAATTTAAACGACTAAATACTTCACAACATTCCTTACTTAGATAGTCGAGAATAACAGCGGCATACTTAGCGATTAGGTAATAAGCTGAAATTAATCAAACGCCATTTTGGATTCTTAACATGCCCCCCTTGTTAATTTCTGCATCGTCCTCGATGTGGACAGGGACAATAAAATGGAACTACTACGATGAAATACAATGTATTACTATACCATAGTCAGACTCTAGGAGTATAAAAACTTTGAAGACTCGTAAAAACTAAAACTTGCAGAACTAAAAGAGGGTTAGCTTGGGCTAGCTTCAAAGGTTTTGTAAATGCTTAATGTTCAATCATAACAAATTAATTAAAACCAAAATGTAAGTTCATTAGAAAAAAAAAAGAAATGTTCGATAAAATTACAGTCCCACTTCTGCACGACTGGTGGAAGTGTAAGTTGTTATGTAATCGTAGGCGCTTTCTGGGAATTCTTCCCTGCATTGACATGAGAATAGAGATTTCAGGTGTTCTTTCTTTTCTCTAAAACAGTCCATACAAATGAAATGGTTGCATCGAAGGACCGTCCAGTCTGGGACAACGCTGCACTTTCTTTTAAATCAGAAGATGCAAATCCACTTAGCGAGTTGGTGGATATGGTGTGCATAATCCATAACTCAACATATTAAAATAGTTCAAAGTTAAGTATGTATCAATGTTCAGCAATGTTCCTTTGCTTTGTGGTTCTTGTCTCTTTTAATGTTCTTGAAGTTGAAGATCAAACTGCTTTTCTTGGATTGAAGGTTCCTGGTTTTGGAAGCGCACTTTTGCTTCTTTTAACTGGCTTTGAACACTAACCGTAAACTTTGTGAGGCTTGGATGATTCGGCTTTAATGGATTGAATAGCGGGAACAGGAGGATTGCACTTATCGTGGGAAACGCCGCCCACTAGACTGGCTATCGTAATAGCGATATAACCTGTTTAAATCATTGATCCTGGTACAAGTGATGAGCACTTGAGGTGGGATTGATAAAGATTTGTGATGCAGGTGTAACGGAGTTTGGTCACTTGAACTTGGTTCCCACTGAACATGCGTAACTGTAAAGGTTTAAAACAGCGGTAGTGACACCATTAGGCACTCTGGGCAGATAGCCAAACTGGCCTTCATTCCATCAAAGCTGACGTGAGTCGAGAAGGTTTACACTGTCAGGGGTGTAATTACTATCGCACCAGCGCTTGTACTGATGGAACCAGACGTTGATGAAAGAAAGAACCTTCCACCAAGACGAACCAAGGGCTGAAGTGATCACAGTTGGGCGCAGGCGAACAACTACTCTTAAAGGACAGTTTCAATTCTGGATTCCATGCAAAAAAAACCCAACTATTGCAAGCTAGTAACTGTTCTTAACATATTTTTAGGACAGAGAAAACCTATTTCACTACTGAAACACCTATTTAACACTTTTAAAGACATTTTCTGCTTCGAATTTGGATAAGTAATTAAAGCAAGGTTTGTATGATGAACAGGCCCTGTAAAACACTTACCCGATATGCTAAACTTAAGTGGTATGAAGCGTTCTACTACACAAAAACTGTTTTAGTACTTGATTTGTGGTGCCAATAACAAAATGTTGGTAATTAAATAATTAGATTACAACCGTCATGCTTGACATTAATCATAGGGCTAGCAAGAACAGACAAACCTTCCTCTAAGGCAGTTATGGTCAATCTCAACAATGGATCCTCAGTCAACCAGGCAGAAACAAATTTAAGTGAATAGGAATAACCGAGCAGTGTCTTCTTATTGAACTGAGAAACTTGATCTAAAGTGTATTTAATCACAAAAAAACCCTAAGAAATGCCAAAATGCTCGATTGATCTCTGCGGTTAATATCCAGCCAGAACGGATCACAGGACAAAGCCTGAAACTCTTACGGACCTGTATTTAGATAGTACTTCTTAACATAATCCAAATACAAGGTATCACACTTTGGACTGATTATAGGATTCAAGCAGCCGCTTATCTAAAATGTTTTCTTCAGGTTCCCAAGTAGACTGGTTCTTTGGGTAGCCGACCCACTTAACCAAATACTGATTTTTCCCATTTCTAACGCGATGTTTCAGAATTTTCTCAGCACTGAAGACCGTTTGACTGTCAACCACAACCTGCTGCGGTTGAGGTACTGACTGCGAGATTGTAGATTTTGAAGGGGATACCTGTGAATCGTTAAGTCTGCTTCTATTAACAATTGTATCCTCAATAAAACAATCGGCTGGAATGTCTGCCTCATCAAGATATGGTTCATTAGGATCATCAATCAAAGGTGGATCGATTGGTCTCAAACTAGGGTCTACAAATGGTTTCATTCTATTGGCGTGAACAGCAAAAGACACTTTCTTATTGGTATCAGTACGTAAGCGAAAATGCACTGGAGAAGACCTTTCAACAATGCGGTACGGGCCTAACCAATTATGTAATAACTTCTTGGACACACCCTTTCTAGTTCTAGGAGTATAAACCCAAACTCGCTGTCCGACTTCAAACATAGGATCCTTTGCATTTTGATCATAATAATCTTTCATTTTCTGCTGAGCACGCTGCAAATTTTCTCTTGCCAAAATCTGAGCCAATTCTACTTGTTCTACAATACGCTTACGATGCTCGAAAACGGAAGGTGTAACGTCATCAGCCACTGGGCCCAATAATTTGACATCTAAAGGTAAACGACATTCGCGTCCATAGAGACAATAAAATGGACTATCCCCTATTGCTTCGCAAACGGAACTTCTATGAGCGAACAGAATGAGAGGAATAAACTCGTCCCAGTCCCTCTGGTCACGCGCTGTATACATCGAAATAGACTGGCAAAGAGTAGAATTAAACCTTTCCACAAGACCATCTGTTTGCGGATGATAACTAGAAGTATTAACTTTGTGAATTTGAAAGATCTTACAAACTGCTGCGACCAGCTTAGATAAAAGGTTGGTTCCCCGATCAGACAATAAGGTTCTTGGAGCACCATGTCTCGCAATGATCTCATTAACTAAAAGACGAGCAATAACACTAGCCTCAACACTTGGCACTGGAAATGCTTCACACCAGCGAGTCAAATAGTCACTGAAAACTACTATGTACCTGTTGCCATTCCTCGATGTTGGAAAAGGGCCTAACACATCTACAGCCACTCTATCAAATGCGCTTTCGACAGGTAGAGGAAGCAATGGTGCTTTCTTAGAATTTCTTGGTGATTTCCTCATAGAACATTCCGTACACGACTTACACCAATGCTCGACATCTTTAAACATACCCTTCCACCAATACCTTTGCTTAACTTTATTGAAAGTTTTGTGTATCCCAAAATGAGCACCTGACACATGATCGTGCAAATTAGATAAAATCTCAAATCTTAACGCTGATGGAACAACAAGCTGAGAAAAGGAGTCTCGAGCGTTACGTTTCTGGTTGTGATCTAAGTGATAAAGTAGACCATCTTGCCCAATATAAAAACTCTCACTTGTGAGCAAAATTGTTCGTGCACTTTTGTTGTTGAATGGTAAAATGTCGCTTTCCAAGAAGTCAGTGATCTCACTCAACTCAGGATCACGCCTTTGTAGTTCTCTAGTTTTCGTCGCTTGGGGTTCCCCCTTTTGGAGTGAACTCAACTCGCAAGTCTGAAAGGGAAGCCTAGACAAACTATCAGCGTTGCTATGCATTCTACCAGGGAGATGAACGATATCAAAATCATACTGCTGGAGGAGTAAAGACCATCTGGCAAGACGGCCTGTAGCATCCTTAATATTCATCAACCAGCGAAGGGAACTATGATCAGTAATCACGGTAAATTTACGATTGTGTAAGTAAGGTTGATATTTCTCAACTCCTTCAACTAAGGCGAGTGCCTCTCTTTCTGTAGTACTGTAATTTTGTTCTGCATGATTCAAACCGCGACCATTGAAAGCAATAACTACTTCTTTATCGTTCTGATTTTGAGCCAGAGTAAATACAATTCCTGTGGAACTAGCATCAACAAACAACAAAAATGGCTCTTTGAAGTCGGGGTACACCAAAAACAGGAGCGGACTCTAATGCTCGTTTCAACTTGTCGAAAGCGTTTGCACACGCTTCAGTCCAACGAAACGAAACACCTTTCTTAGTCAATGCATTTAAAGGACTGGCAATGATTGAAAAGCCCTTCACAAAACGCCTATAATAATTTGCAAGACCCAAGAAATTCCTTAATTCTTTCAGATTAGTCGGAGTTGGAAACTCCTGGACTATCCGCACTTTAGCTGGGTTGGGACTAATACCCTCAGGGGTTACAACATGGCCTAGATATTCGACTTTCTGTTTGACAAAAGTACATTTTTTCGGATTTAGCTTGACATTCGCTTCAAGCAAACTTCTAAACACTTCTTCGAGGTGGGACAAATGTTCTTCAATTGACTTAGAAAATATAATCACATCGTCTATATAAATCAAAGCAAAACGATATTCTAGACCTCTCAGAATATGACCCATGAGTCTCAGAAAACTTGCACCCGAATTAGTAAGACCGAAAGGCATAACTAAAAATTCGTAAAGACCATTATGCGTAACAAATGCTGTCTTTTCACGAGCTGAAGGGTGGAGCTCTATTTGCCAATAACCACTTTTCAAATCCAAAGTCGTGAAAAACTGAGTACCACATAACGCATCTAATGTTTCTGATACTAAGGGCATAGGAAAACTATCCTTTTTCGTAAGTTTATTAACCCTTCGAAAATCAACACAAAATCTCATCGAACCATCTTTTTTCTTGACTAAAACGACAGGTGAAGACCATGCACTAACAGATTCTTGAACAATTCCGCGCTCGAGCATGTCTTGTACTTGTCGGTCAATTTCTTGTTACTCATGCGCGTAGCGGCATGAGGTAAGGTTTCGGCTCCGTTTTTCTTGTTATTATTTTTATTATTATTATTATTTTTATTTTTTGTGTCACGATTTTGCATGCAAATTTATGCACGCATATTTTAAATTGTACACTTCCGGTTCATAGCTTTGCCACTACACTTCCTGTTTAGTGACTTCCGGCTACTCTCACTTCCGGTAAAAGAGCGTTACTCAAGTGTCACGACAGCGTCTCCTACAACCCTACTTACATTAGCAATGTTCATGTTTGGTATATATAAGACATAGAAGAATCATTCCCTTCATTGTGGTACAGCCTTCATTTCCAAAACAATCAATAGTAAACAACGTGGTTTGCAGGAACGATGACTGAATGAAAGGAGTGCTCTTCGCCATGTCTTATCATCTTATCATCTTATCATCTTCTTATCATCTTCTTCTCATCTTCTTCTCATCTTCTTCTCATCTTCTTGTCTTCTTCTCATCTTCTTAACTTACTTACGCATGCGCATGAGTACAGGCTGCTAGGAGCCTCTTGTTTGTTCTCGGGCGAGGTTCGGTAAGGTCTTTGCTTAATCGGCATAGCATCTCCTGTGTCAACCACATGCTGTACTAAGGATGTTCTGCCTAGCTCAGCATCCGACAAAGCAAAAATGTTACGATATTTCTTAAATAAATCGCGAAACTTAACTTGATCACAATCGGTCAAAACACTATCTGATAAATCAGGAAGCCAAGAATAATCATGCTCTGGAGATTGATTGCTTTTCGAATCAGGAGGGGAAGGAGGACTAACTTGTTCTGTTTCATTCAGCTTAAAAGTTGCTATGTTTTGATCCACCTCCTCAAAATTAGCCAGCGTCTTTCTACGGTAAATTTTAACCGGTAGGGAGGAAGGATTAACCATTCTCACAGGGACGGTACCATCATCTGCGACTTTCACAAGTTCTGACGCTCCAAACACAGAATAACGATGAGGTAAATCAATCCTAGGGGCAATTATACCATTACTCCCAACTTTGTTCGGTGGGGAATTCAACTTCCCTAAAACCAAAATTTCAGACTCAGGTGGAATAACAAAGGAAGAACAAGCGTGTACAGAACAAACAAAACTATCACCTTGATCGACATCAAGTTCACTAGAGTTATTCTCTTCAAAACTACAAAACGGCAATGGGTCTGCTTCAGGTGAAAAGCTCACAACACTATTCTCAAAATCAAGTTTGGAACAAAATTTCTGAAGAAAATCTCTTCCAAGAATTACATCATAAGCTAAATCCTCAATCACGTGGGTTTCAAAAAGAAAATTTTCAGATTTAATAACAAACTGCATCAATGTTTTCCCCAAAGAATTCAAGAGACCATTGAGACCATTGACCGACGTAACATTTACCGAAGTATCTAAATTAGGATAAGCGTGACGTAAATATTTGTGCCATACATCAGAATTCACTGCCGTGACAGCTGCTCCCGAATCAAGTAAACAAGAAAAGTTGTGACCTTCTATGCTAATTGACATAGTAGCAGTATGCCCTACAAAAGGAAAACAAACTTCTCTCACTTCAGTAACTTCGTCACTTTCACAAGCATCTAACGAATTCTGGTCAAAAGAAAGCTCAGGCGAACGTGCATTACACTTAACACTGTTTACATTGCTAAAAGCTGGAGATTTAACATTCACTGCGCCATTAAATACGGGAAATGATTGGGTAATGGGGTCAACATCGTTTTTCAAAACAATATAATTAACGATAACATCATAAACAATAACTTCAGTGACAACAACGTCATCTTTGTCCAAAGTATCAACAATATTAACTTCTTCAATAGCCAACTTGTTTTCTTCCACAGTGGCGAATTTAAAAACTTGAGAATTATCTTCTTTTGAGCGCTCATAAAAATACACTGGTGTTTTATCTTTAGTAGACGAAATATAAAAATCTGACGAACCCGCGTCAGCATGAAAACGTGCACGTTTGTTTTGAAAACATGGCGGATTGTTTACTTTTTTGGCTGAGTCGTTATCCTGATCACTCGGCAATAGTGCGAGGCCTGGTGGAAAAAGCTGCTGGCGAAGAAAATTCTTCTCAGTCGGTTGGTTCACATGAATAGCCTGCCCCGCCTCCACCCGCTTCACAATCTAAAAGATCGTTGTTTCATTCCTTTCTTAAATCATTAAATTCTTCACGGGAATTCGTACAAGTGCAAGCAGGTAGTGCAATCCCCACCCCGAGCGAAGTTTCAGAATTTTCTTGATGTTCTGGTGATCGTAGTTCTGATTCGGAAGAGAAACAAACTTATGAAAATATCGAGAATAGATCAGAAAACAATGGGAATAGTAACCGTGAAAGCACAGAAAACAGTTTCGTTAGCTACGAACCAATTTCAACGCAACCGAATTCGAAGTTAGACAGTTCAAGTTCTAATAGCATTGATCGTTTTTCTTTCGTCTGGTAATACCGATATGCAGGATCAAGTCGATCGGTTGTGCGAGGCAGTTCAGCAAATGCAAACAGCATTAAATTCACAGGCTAATGGTTCGAATGTGAGGTTGTTAGTTGCCTTTCCAATATTTAGGGGAGATGAGTGTGAAGATGTCCATGAGTTTATTAGCAATTATAAGAGAGCTGGACGTTTGAACGGTTGGAATGAAATTGATTTAGCGCTAGGACTTCCGTTGTACTTAAAGGGACATGCCAGTGCTTGGTTTAAAACTTTGCCTGCGGTAGACGAAATGACGTTTGATGAGCTATCGGCTGCGCTAATTCGACATTTTGCGTCGAGAGCTAGTGAATGGCGCTTAAGACAGGCACCTGGCCAGCGCCGGCAATTAGAAAAAGAATCAGTAGCTGATTATTCTTACAGTCTTCGGACGCATTTCTCTAGGATAAATTTGCCCAGGAGTGAGTGGACTCATTACTTTGTACAGGGCCTTCTACCTCAAATTCGAGAGTATGTTATTTTGCAACAGCCAGACAATATTGAGTCAGCAGAAAATTTTGCTAAATTAAAGGAGTTTGTGTTGGCTAGCTCTGAGAAAACCCCAGTGTTTTACCCTAAGGTGGTCTCAGCTCAAGTTTTAGAGGAACTATCAAAAGCTGTCTCGCCAAAAGACAAAACAATTGGCGCTGTTGATAAACAAGGTTCTCATGTTAAAAGATCCGAAGTAAGGCAAATAATTAGAGAGGAATTTCAGCGGTTAGCGCCTAACGCTGCTCCTAACTCAAATCGGTATCAACAACGTTGTAACTCAGGTTTTCAGGCAAGAGGATTTCGCTCTCGCACATGCGATGCAATTTGCTATAATTGCGGTAAAAAAGGTCACACTTATTTTTGCCGGGCAAAACCAGATCCAAGGATCCCACATCGTGGCGGCGACAGACAAAACAATTATCAACAGCGACATCAAAGTAATCCTCGTTGGGGTCAAAATAGTCGTGGTTGGAACTCCAAAATAAATCCGTGACGAAGGCGCCAGAATTTATAGAAAGTAGACAAGAAGGTCGAACGGGTTCGCGCAAAGCTGATAAATATGCTTTCAGTAGAGTGCGTCTTGTTGAACCTCTTATAAAGAATAAATATAATTCGAGTCCCGAAGTTCCTATTTTGAATTTTGTTGATGTTTCGCCGAATAAATCTGCTGAAATGTTTACATCACGTTCTTCCGTCCTACATAACACTCCAAAACAAACCACTTGTTTGCATATTGACGATAGCATTACCTTACAAACAAATACTGTATCAGCCAATTTTATTGAGTGTCTAGAGTCATTAAAAGGGGTCATAGCAAAATATGAGAGTGCGGTAAACAATCCGCCAAGTTTTCAAAACAAACGTACACATTTTCATGCTGACGCGGGTTCGTCAGATTTTTATATTTCGTCTACTAAAGATAAAACACCAGTGTATTTTTATGAGTGCTCAAAAGAAGATAATTCTCAAGTTTTTAAATTCGCCACTGTGGAAGAAAACAAGTTGGCTATTGAAGAAGTTAATATTGTTGATACTTTGGACAAAGATGACATATATGATTTATTTCATATATATCACTTCACAAAGATGACGTTGTTGTCACTGAAGGTATTGTTTATGATGTTATCGTTAATTATGTTGTTTTGAAAAATGAGGCTGACCCCATTACCCAATCATTTCCCGTATTTAATGGCGAAGTGAATGTTAAACATACTGAGGAACAAGTGCTATTGAAATCTCCAGCTTTTAGCAATGTGAACAGTGTTAAGTGTAATGTACGTTCGCCTGAGCTTTCTTTTCACCAGAATTCGTTAGATGCTTGTGAAAGTGACGAAGTTACTGAAGTGAGAGAAGTTTGTTTTCCTTTTGTAGGGCATACTGCTGCTATGTCAATTAGCATAGAAGGTCACAATTTTTCTTGTTTACTTGATTCGGGAGCAGCTGTCACGGCAGTGAATTCTGATGTATGGCACAAATATTTACGTCACGCTTATCCTAATTTAGATACTTCGGTAAATGTTACGTCGGTCAATGGTTGTCTCTTGAATTCTTTGGGGAAAACATTGATGCAGTTTGTTATTAAATCTGAAAATTTTCTTTTTGAAACCCACGTGATTGAGGATTTAGCTTATGATGTGATTCTTGGAAGAGATTTTCTTCAGAAATTTTGTTCCAAACTTGATTTTGAGAATAGTGTTGTGAGCTTTTCACCTGAAGCAGACCCATTGCCGTTTTGTAGTTTTGAAGAGAATAACTCTAGTGAACTTGATGTCAATCAAGGTGATAGTTTTGTTTGTTCTGTACACGCTTGTTCTTCCTTTGTTATTCCACCTGAGTCTGAAATTTTGGTTTTAGGGAAGTTGAATTCCTCACCGAACAAAGTTGGGAGTAATGGTATAATTGCCCCTAGGATTGATTTACCCCATCGTTATTCTGTTTTTGAAGCGTCAGAACTTGTCAAAGTCGCAGATGATGGTACCGTTCCTGTGAGAATGGTTAATCCTTCCTCCCTACCGGTTAAAATTTACCGTAGAACAACGTTGGCTAATTTTGAGGAGGTGGATCAAAACATAGCAACTTTTAAGCTGAATGAAACAGAACAAGTTAGTCCTCCTTCCCCTCCTGATTAGAAAAGCAGTCAATCTCCAGAGCATGATTATTCTTGGCTTCCTGATTTATCAGATAGTGTTTTGACCGATCGTGATCAAGTTAAGTTTCGCGATTTATTTAAGAAATATCGTAACATTTTTGCTTTGTCGGATGCTGAGCTAGGTAGAACATCCTTAGTGCAGCATGTGGTTGACACAGGAGATGCTATGCCGATTAAGCAAAGACCTTACCGAACCTCGCCCGAGAACAAACAAGAAATTGACCGTCAAGTAGAAGACATGCTCGAGCGCGGAATTGTTCAAGAATCTGTTAGTGCATCGTCTTCACCTGTTGTTTTAGTCAAGAAGAAAGATGGTTCGATGAGATTTTGTGTTGATTTTCGAAGGGTTAATAAAATTACGAAAAAGGATAGTTTTCCTATGCCCTTCGTATCAGAAACATTAGATGCGTTATGTGGTACTCAGTTTTTTACGACTTTGGATTTGAAAAGTGGTTATTGGCAAATAGAGCTCCACCCTTCAGCTCGTGAAAAGACAGCATTTGTTACGCATAATGGTCTTTACGAATTTTTAGTTATGCCTTTCGGTCTTACTAATTCGGGTGCAAGTTTTCAAAGACTCATGGGTCATATTCTGAGAGGTCTAGAATATCGTTTTGCTTTGATTTATATAGACGATGTGATTATATTTTCTAAGTCAATTGAAGAACATTTGTCCCACCTCGAAGAAGTGTTTAGAAGGTTGCTTGAAGCGAATGTCAAGCTAAATCCGAAAAAATGTACTTTTGTCAAGCAGAAAGTCGAATATCTAGGCCATGTTGTAACCCCTGAGGGTATTAATCCCAACCCAGCTAAAGTGCGGATATATAGTCCAGGAGTTTCCAACTCCGACTAATCTGAAAGAATTAAGGAATTTCGTGGGTCTTGCAAATTATTATAGGCGTTTTGTGAATGGTTTTTCAATCATTGCCACTCCTTTAAATGCATTGACTAAGAAAGGTGTTTCGTTTCGTTGGACTGAAGCGTGTGCAAACGCTTTCGACAAGTTGAAACGAGCATTAGTGTCCGCTCCTGTTTTGGCGTACCCTGACTTCAAGGAGCCATTTATGTTGTTTGTTGATGCTAGTTCCACAGGAATTGGGTTCACTCTGGCTCAAAATCAGAACGATAAAGAAGTAGTTATTGCTTTCAATGGTCGCGGTTTGAATCATGCAGAACAAAATTACAGTACTACAGAAAGAGAGGCACTCGCCTTAGTTGAAGGAATTAATAAAATATAAACCTTACTTACACAATCGTAAATTTACCGTGATTACTGATCATAGTTCCCTTCGCTGGTTGATGAATATTAAGGATGCTACAGGCCGTCTTGCCAGATGGTCTTTACTCCTCCAGCAGTATGATTTTGATATCGTTCATCTCCCTGGTAGAATGCATAGCAACGCTGATAGTTTGTCTAGGCTTCCCTTTCAGACTTGCGAGTTGAGTTCACTCCAAAAGGGGGAACCCCAAGCGACGAAAACTAGAGAACTACAAAGGCGTGATCCTGAGTTGAGTGACATCATTGACTTCTTGGAAAGCGATATTTTACCATTCAACAACAAAAGTGCACGAAAAATTTTGCTCACAAATGAGAGTTTTTATATTGGGCAAGATGGTCTACCTTATCACTTAGATCACAACCAGAAACGTAACGCTCGAGACTCCTTTTCTCAGCTTGTTGTCCATCAGCGTTAAGATTTGAGATTTTATCTAATTTGCACGATCATGTGTCAGGTGCTCATTTTGGAATACACAAAACTTTCAATAAAGTTAAGCAAAGGTATTGGTGGAAAGGAATGTTTTAAAGATGTCGAGCATTGGTGTAAGTCGTGTACAGAATGTTCTATGAGGAAATCACCAAGAAATTCTAAGAAAGCACCATTGCTTACTCCACCTGTCGAAAGCGCATTTGATAGAGTGGCTGTAGATGTGTTAGGCCCTTTTCCAACATCGAGGAATGGCAACAGGTACATAGTAGTTTTCAGTGACTATTTGACTCGCTGGTGTGAAGCATTTCCAGTGCCTAGTGTTGAGGCTAGTGTTATTGCTCGTCTTTTAGTTAATGAGATCATTGCAAGACATGGTGCTCCTAGAACCTTATTGTCTGATCGGGGAACCAACTTTTTATCTAAGCTGGTCGCAGCAGTTTGTAAGATCTTTCAAACTCACAAAGTTAATACTTATATTAATATTAAATATTATTATATTATATTATCTATTAAAAAAATATTATTATATTAAATAATATTTTAATAGGATGCCCTTTCATTACATGATTTTCAAAGAGGTCCTACAAAATATAATCAATTAACTAAACACATAAATTAATAAATATAAATTTAAAGTCGAGGCCAAACGTGTTACGGGGTAAACAGTTGTTGTAAAAGTAAGTTTTAGAAGAAGCGCTAGTAGTACTGTTTCTTAGATATAAGGCTTGAGAGTTCCAGTCTTTAATGGCAAGTTATCATCCGCAAACAGATGGTCTTGTGGAAAGGTTTAATTCTACTCTTTGCCAGTCTCTTTCGATGTATACAGCGCGTGACCAGAGGGACTGGGAAAAGTTTATTCCTCTCATTCTGTTCGCTCATAGAAGTTCCGTTTGCGAAGCAATAGGGGATAGTCCATTTTATTGTCTCTATGGACGCGAATGTCGTTTACCTTTAGATGTCAAATTATTGGGCCCAGTGGCTGATGACGTTACACCTTCCGTTTTCGAGCATCGTAAGCGTATTGTAGAACAAGTAGAATTGGCTCAGAATTTGGCAAGAGAAAATTTGCAGCGTGCTCAGCAGAAAATGAAAGATTATTATGATCAAAATGCAAAGGATCCTATGTTTGAAGTCGGACAGCGAGTTTGGGTTTATACTCCTAGAACTAGAAAGGGTGTGTCCAAGAAGTTATTACATAATTGGTTAGGCCCGTACCGCATTGTTGAAAGGTCTTCTCCAGTGCATTTTCGCTTACGTACTGATACCAATAAGAAAGTGTCTTTTGCTGTTCACGCCAATAGAATGAAACTATTTGTAGACCCTAGTTTGAGACCAATCGATCCACCTTTGATTGATGATCCTAATGAACCATATCTTGACGAGGCAGACATTCCAGCCGATTGTTTTATTGAGGATACAAATGTTAATAGAAGCAGACTTGACGATTCACAGGTATCCCCTTCAAACTCTACAATCTTGCAGTCAGTACCTCAACCGCAGCAGGTTGTGGTTGACAGTCAAACGGTCTTCAGTGCTGAGAAAATTCTGAAACATCGCGTTAGAAATGGGAAAAATCAGTATTTGGTTAAGTGGGTCGGCTACCCAAAGAACCAGTCTACTTGGGAACCTGAAGAAAACATTTTAGATAAGCGGCTGCTTGAATCCTATAATCAGTCCAAAGTGTGATACCTTGTATTTGGATTATGTTAAGAAGTACTATCTAAATACAGGTCCGTAAGAGTTTCAGGCTTTGTCCTGTGATCCGTTCTGGCTGGATATTAACCGCAGAGATCAATCGAGCATTTTGGCATTTCTTAGGTTTTTTTTTTATTAAATACACTTTAGATCAAGTTTCTCAGTTCAATAAGAAGACACTGCTCGGTTATTCCTATTCACTTAAATTTGTTTCTGCCTGGTTGACTGAGGATCCATTGTTGAGATTGACCATAACTGCCTTAGAGGAAGGTTTGTCTGTTCTTGCTAGCCCTATGATTAATGTCAAGCATGACGGTTGTAATCTAATTATTTAATTACCAACATTTTGTTATTGGCACCACAAATCAAGTACTAAAACAGTTTTTGTGTAGTAGAACGCTTCATACCACTTAAGTTTAACATATCGGGTAAGTGTTTTACAGGGCCTGTTCATCATACAAACCTTGCTTTAATTACTTATCCAAATTCGAAGCAGAAAATGTCTTTAAAAGTGTTAAATAGGTGTTTCAGTAGTGAAATAGGTTTTCTCTGTCCTAAAAATGTGTTAAGAACAGTTACTAGCTTGCAATAGTTGGGTCTTTTTGCATGGAATCCAGAATTGAAACTGTCCTTTAAGAGTAGTTGTTCGCCTGCGCCCAACTGTGATCACTTCAGCCCTTGGTTCGTCTTGGTGGAAGGTTCTTTCTTTCATCAACGTCTGGTTTCATCAGTACAAGCGCTGGTGCGTTAGGCATTACACCCCTGACAGTGTAAACCTTTTCGACTCACGTCAGCTTTGATGGAATGAAGGCCAGTTTGGCTATCTGCCCAGAGTGCCTAATGGTGTCACTACCGCTGTTTTAAACCTTTACAGTTACGTATGTTCAGTGGGAACCAAGTTCAATTGATCTAACTCCGTTACACCTGCATCACAAATCTTTATCAATCCCACCTCAAGTGCTCATCACTTGTACCAGGATCAATGATTTAAACAGGTTATATCACTATTACGATAGCCAGTCTAGTGGGTGGCGTTTCCCACGATAAGTGCAATCCTCCTGTTCCCGCTAATCAATCCATTAAAGCCGAATCATCCAAGCCTCACAAAGTTTACGGTTAGTGTTCAAAGCCAGTTAAAAGAAGCAAAAGTGCGCTTCCAAACCAGGAACCTTCAATCCAAGAAAAGCAGTTTGATCTTCAACTTCAAGAACATTAAAAGAGACAAGAACCACAAAGCAAAGGAACATTGCTGAACATTGATACATACTTAACTTTGAACTATTTTGATATGTTGAGTTATGGATTATGCACACCATATCCACCAACTCGCTAAGTGGATTTGCATCTTCAGATTTAAAAGAAAGTGCAGCGTTGTCCCAGACTGGACGGTCCTTCGATGCAACCATTTAATTTGTATTGACTGTTTTAGAGAAAAGAAAGAACACCTGAAATCTCTATTCTCTAACAATGCGGGGAAGAATTCCCAGAAAGCGCCTACGATTACATAACAACTTACACTTCCACCAGTCGTGCAGAAGTGGGACTGTAATTTTATCGAACATTTCTTTTTTTTTTCTAATGAACTTACATTTTGGTTTTAATTAATTTGTTATGATTGAACATTAAGCATTTACAAAACCTTTGAAGCTAGCCCAAGCTAACCCTCTTTTAGTTCTGCAAGTTTTAGTTTTTACGAGTCTTCAAAGTTTTTATACTTCTAGAGTCTGACTATGGTATAGTAATACATTATATTTCATCGTAGTAGTTCCATTTTATTGTCCCTGTCCACATCGAGGACGATGCAGAAATTAACAAGGGGGGTATGTTAAGAATCCAAAATGGCGTTTGATTAATTTCAGCTTATTACCTAATCGCTAAGTATGCCGTTGTTATTCTGGACTATCTAAGTAAGGAATGTTGTGAAGTATTTAGTCGTTTAAATTGTTGTGCTTAAGGTTTCTCTTATGTTTAGGGTTTCTTTATAATTCTCGTTCATAGTTCAAGGTTATTGAAGGTTTAGCCCACACTGGTAGTTCTTAGGTTTTTGATTAGTGTCGTCTACTTTATTGTTTTGTTAAACTTGAATGTCGGTTCTTTAAGTAGGCGTGCTTGGGAACTAAAGCTGACCTTGGATTTTACGTACACTATGGTTCTTGTTTGGGTGTCTAGTCCAATTTTACAGTTTTAGCTCTAGTATTCCATTGGTTCTTTAGTACTTGTTATCGACAGCCGTGTAGATGTTTCTTTAATTTCACTCGCTTTGTTAGGCCACCGGATATGCATTAAAAGTTCCCACGGTCAGAAGCCCAAATAATCCTGCAGGACACGGGATGTACAGTAAAGTTCCCACGGTCCGCGAACCCAAACATGTCTACAATAGTACTATATAGGTAGGCTTGTTTCAGTCGACAAATCAGTAGTAGTCAGTAGTCTAGCCGGTCGACAAATCTTGTAGTCTAGTCAATCGACCAATCTTGCAGCCTTGTAACCTACATTGATCAAGCTTGAAGCTACGCGAGAAGTCCCCAATAAAGAAGACTCCTGGAACCTCTTGTTTAGCAAGATCTACTACTGACCACTGATTACCGCTGATTACTACTGAATGACTGACTACTACTGAAAGCATATTTATCAGCTTTGCGCGAACCCGTTCGACCTTCTTGTCCACTTTCTATAAATTCTGGCGCCCCCATCACGGATTTATTTTGAGAGTTCCAACCAGGAATATTTTGACCCCAACGAGGATTACTTTGATGTCGCTGTTGATAATTGTTTTGTCTGTCGAGGCCACGATGTGGGATCCTTGAATCTGGTTTTGCCCGGCAAAAATAATAAGTGTGACCTTTTTTACCGCAATTATAGCAAATTGCATCGCATGTGCGAGAGCGAAATCCTCTTGCCTGAAAACCTGAGTTACAACGTTGTTGATACCGATTTGAGTTAGGAGCAGCGTTAGGCGCTAACCGCTGAAATTCCTCTCTAATTATTTGCCTTACTTATATCTTTTAACATGAGAACCTTGTTTATCAACAGCGCCAATTGTTTTGTCTTTCGGCGAGACAGCTTTTGATAGTTCCTCTAAAATTTGAGCTGAGACCACCTTAGGGTCAAACACTGGGGTTTTCCCAGAGCTAGCCAACACAAACTCCTTTAATTTAGCAAAATTTTCTGCTGACTCAATATTGTCTGGCTGTTGCAAAATAACATACTCTCGAATTTGAGGTAGAAGGCCCTGTACAAAGTAATGCGAAGTCCACTCAATCCTGGGCAAATTTATCCTAGAGAAATGCGTTCGAAGACTGTAAGAATAATCAGCTACTGATTCTTTTTCTAATTGCCGGCGCTGGCCAGGTGCCTGTCTTAAGCGCCATTCACTAGCTCTCGACGCAAAATGTCGAATTAGCGCAGCCGATAGCTCATCAAACGTCATTTCGTCTACCGCAGGCAAAGTTTTAAACCAAGCACTGGCATGTCCCTTTAAGTACAACTGAAGTCTTAGCGCTAAATCAATTTCATTCCAACCGTTCAAACGTCCAGCTCTCTTATAATTGCTAATAAACTCATGGACATCTTCACACTCATCTCCCCTAAATATTGGAAAGGCAACTAAAAACCGCACATTCGAACCACTAGCCTGTGAATTTAATGCTGCTTGCATTTGCTGAACTGCCTCGCATAATCGATCGACTTGATCCTGCATATCGGTATTACCAGACGAAAGAAAAACGATCAACGCTATTAGAACTTGAACTGTCTAACTTTGAATTCGGTTGCGCTGAAATTGGTTCGTAGCTAACCAAACTGTTTTCTGTACTTTCACGGTTACTATTCCCATTGTTTTCTGATCTATTCTCGATATTTTCATAAATTATTTTCTCTTCCGAATCAGAACTACGATCACCAGAACATCAAGAAAATTCTGAAACTTCGCTCGGGGTGTGGATTGCACTACCTGCTTGCACTTGTACGAATTCCCGTGAAGAATTTAATGATTTAAGAAAGGAACGAAACAACGATCTTTTAGATTGTGGAGCGGGTGGAGGCGGGGCAGGCTATTCGCATGTGAACCAACCGACTGAGAAGAATTTTCTTCGCCAGCAGCTTTTTCCACCAGGCCTCGCACTATTGCCGAGTAATCAGGATAACGGCTCAGCCAAAAAAAGAAAAAAAAAAAGAAAGAAAGAAAGAAAGAAAGAAAACGCGATTTCTCAGCTGAACAAGAAAATAGATAACTGGTCTTATCCAAAACTGAGTCGACATGAAAACGTTTTCGGCAACAGTAACTCAAAACAACAAAACGAACTAAGAATCTTCCATTGAAATTGACCACTTCGGATATAATTAACAGAGAATCAAACTAGAGCTAGGGATTCGATTGGACAACTATAACTGAGCTTGCAATGGAAAGGCATTTACACGGAAAGAAGCAAAGTTCCACTTACAATCCACAGACGGGCTTTTCCACCAAAGTGATGAGACGTAAATCGAGTTCTCAACCAATGTCATGAGGCCTCGCTTGCTAAACAAGAGGTTCCAGGAGTCTTCTTTATTAGGGACTTCTCGCGTAGCTTCAAGCTTGATCAATGTAGGTTACAAGGCTGCAAGATTGGTCGATTGACTAGACTACAAGATTTGTCGACCGGCTAGACTACTGACTACTACTGATTTGTCGACTGAAACAAGCCTACCTATAAAGTACTATTGTAGACATGTTTGGGTTCGCGGACCGTGGGAACTTTACTGTACATCCCGTGTCTTGCAGGATTATTTGGGCTTCTGACCGTGGGAACTTTTAATGCATATCCGGTGGCCTAACAAGGCGAGTGAAAGAAACATCTACACGGCTGTCGATAACAAGTACTAAAGAACCAATGGAATACTAGAGCTAAAACTGTAAAATTGGACTAGACACCCAAACAAGAACCATAGTGTACGTAAAATCCAAGGTCAGCTTTAGTTCCCAAGCACGCCTACTTAAAGAACCGACATTCAAGTTTAACAAAACAATAAAGTAGACGACACTAATCAAAAACCTAAGAACTACCAGTGTGGGCTAAACCTTCAATAACCTTGAACTATGAACGAGAATTATAAAGAAACCCTAAACATAAGAGAAACCTTAAGCACAACAATTTAAACGACTAAATACTTCACAACATTCCTTACTTAGATAGTCCAGAATAACAACGGCATACTTAGCGATTAGGTAATAAGCTGAAATTAATCAAACGCCATTTTGGCTTCTTAACATTTTATACTTTTTTTTTACCAAGTTTTTTAATTATATGCATTTGTCGTGTTTTTTAAACTAAGCTAGAAGAACACATTTAAGACATCCGGCTTCTAATTGGTGACCTCGCTAAAATGTAAACTTTACGTAATGTATTTTTGCTGTAGTTAGTCTTACTTTGGCAAAATAAATCAAGCAAAAAAAAAAAAATGAAAACAATCGACTGTAACAACGTGAATACAACCAAACCAAGGTTAACTGGTTTAACTCTGTAACCACGCGAATATAACCAAACCAAGATAAACTGGTTTGACTGGTTTGACTCTGTATCTCAAATGTTTACCTGACTTCTCTCTGTGGTTCGGATTTTTACACTTAACTGACTAAATACAAATATATCCTAAACATCAACAAAGTCTCAGGAATTTTAGCGTTTAACAAAATCATGCCAGTACTCTGAATACGAGAAAAAACAAATAAACAAAAAAACAAAGGTAATGCTATTATTCCACTTACGTGACTTTCCCCTTATTGGAAGCTTGCTACTTCACTGTCCAAAGTCCTTGAAGGAAAACTCTTTCTAAAAAGCACTCTGTCAAATAAAAAGAAACGCCATGTTCATCTGGCTTTAGTATGCTTCACGGCTACTCTTTTCTATAACTTCAAACAAAAAAATTACGACAATAATATACATAAATAAGCATTTTTGTCTAATAAGCATATAATAATATTTGACTCGAGGTCATTTGCATGTCCGGCCGGACCGAACTAAGTATTTAATCATACGATCAATTTGGAGATAAAATTGTATCAAATTTTAACACGCGAAGTCGTACGCTTGTAGTAGTGCCCTACGATTTTTTTCTTGCCCGCTGGCGCAAATGCGAACGGCCCTCAGTAAATTCGTAAACTAGTAAATTTTTACCTCTGGATGATAATTTTCTTTTTTTTCTTTTCTTTGCAAAACCATTGATGAAAGTCCCGTATGAGGGCCGTACGCATTTGCGCGAGCGGGGCCGGAAAAAGGCGTACGGCCCTACTACAAAAGCGGACAGCCTCGCGCGTTAAAATTTCAAGTAATTTTGTCTCCAATTTGGTTATATGACAAAATGCTTATTGACTAAGTTAGGTCGGGCCGGATGGGAAAATATTTGGCTCTCGGTCATGGCGCACGGACCTCGCTGCGCTCGGTCCGTACGCCATGACCTCGAGCCAAATATTTTCCCATCCGGCCCTCCCACTTAGTCAATAAGTACATATTATCCTTAAGTTGACCAAATATGGAAAAATGATGACGAATTGTTTGAATGGTTTGTTTATATCGAGCTGTGTTGTGCGCGTGCAAATCACGCTATCATAAATTTTAAAAAACGTTTTGGGCTAAAAAGTCGAAAAGGTTGTGTTACCTGTATTCACTCATTTTCTCGACATTTGTAACTTTGAAAAACTTCCAAAAGATGTTCTTGAGTGTTTGAAAATTTACTAAAACAGTTTTTCTTCTTGGACTTGCCGGATATGAGCTGATTATAACCAAATCGGCGCAAGGTGCCTCATTGGTTATATATATATATATATATATATATATATATATATATATATATATATATATATATATATATATATATATTTATAAAATGCTGAAGGAAATCCGCGCTTTATAATTGGTTAAACCGAGTTCATTATAACTCGTTCAAAAACTCATTAATAATTCATGAGCATATCAGCCAATCACACGACGCAAATCACATGTATGAGCCTTTATACCTGGTAATCTACGGTCATTAAGGCTGGTTCTCATATAATCGTCCCGGTCGTCCCGGTCGTCCGAGTCGTTTCAAAAGTTTTTTGCAAACAACTCAGACGATCGGGACGACTCAAGCGATTTGGGTTCTCATATGATCGTCCCGGTCGTCTCGAACGTCAATAGCGCAGTCGTAAACTGTGTCCGACAACATGTTTTGGGCAATAATACTGCATTCTGGGGTAGATTTGGGTCGCTTCGATCGCCTCAGTCGTCCCGGTCGCCTGAGAGTAGTTCTCATATGATCGTCCCCGATTATTCACGATCGTCCCAGTCGTCCGGGTCGTTTGCGATCGTCCCGGGTCGTCTCAGAAGTGTTCTCACATAATCGTCCCGGTCGTCCGTGCACTTTTTGAAACGACTCGGACGACCGGGACGATTATATGAGAACCAGCCTTTATGAAAAGCCTGGTGGCGGCTTTGATTTCAGTCAGGGGAGTTCGGGGCTGAATGGGCAAACAATGCAATTATCGCTGAATTTTTAATGAGAATGATTTTAAAATGACCGTGATATTTATATTAAGATCACACGTAATCTTTATATAAAGATTACTGATATGGGTAGTAATTGTTCAGGATTCTTAGTGCAACAAATGGTGACTTTAATATTTTTGTGCAGTACTGTGTTACGAAATCTGGTCTTTCGCCATTCTATTTGGAATCTTCTCAACAAAATAAACAACCAACAGTTTAACAAGTGAGCCGTTATTTGAATGACACCAGCGCCCTCATGTAAATTGCCAGGTAAGCGACTGGTTCGCAGATGCAAGCTGCTTATTTCTACTCGTTCTCTACCTCTGAAAAAAAAAAAATTGTCAGCCGTTTTATTTACCGTACCTGACAACTTTCGTATAGTCAGTAGATGTTTTCCCTCAGAACTATAAAATCCCAAAACTTTCGACAGGAGCCGGGAAGCAACGCTCACTTCGTCGAAGACGTGGCACATGTGTTGTATGCTAATCAGTCTAGTCTACTTGTTTTTCTCATATGCTAATTTCCTCTTTGCACAAAAGCGCAATTGTTTTAATTCCGAAGGGACACGCTTTTGAAAGAATGTTTTTGAAACCGTTCAAAAAACTCGCAGCACGTGTATTATCAGGTGTAAAAACTCTCGGCTTCGCCTCGAGTTTTTAAACCCGATAATACACTACTGCTCGTTTTTTAAACTATACATAAAGCACGCGCGTGACGTAAGGTTCAATATAACCGTTTTTTTATTTTATAAAAGAAATAAAAAAAACTTGTTTCTCGTGCATTGTTGAGTTGTATAAGCAATTGGGAATTTTTAAGAACACTCGAAAAGTGCGAGAAGCACTCGCCTTCAGTCGTGCTTTCCTGCACTTCTGTCGTGTTCTTAAAAATTCTTATATAACTTATATAACTCAACAATGCAGTCGGCGCGTTTTTTATTTCTTTAATATATCAGCTTATATATGGCGCGTCTTCGAAGAATAACCGTTAATTATTTGGATATATATAGCGCCGCTCCATCGAACTGAAGCGCTGAATGGTGCTGATCGCAAAATGGTTCACAAAATATAGCTGCCACTGAAATAGCAGGTGCAGCAAGCCATTTCGAGCAGTGCTCTTAGCTAGGTTCTTCACCTAGGCGACCGGAAATATTTCACAGAGTAAACTCCATTTCTCCATGATGACACGGACAATGTTGACTGGGATTCTAGCCCTCAGTTTTTTCCGCGTCATAATATCAGGTATGGACTCAGCCGTGTAATGATATTATTTGCTGTTGTTGAGTGAATATCGATAATTGTTATTTCTTATTCATACAAAGGTCTAGCAGCAATTTTGTCACTTTAGTTCTGGGTTTGTTTGAAGCCTCCAACGAAAAGTAAATAACTGAGGTGACGTTTTACTTCACAATCAGTTAACTTTACTGTGTGTTTGGGTGACATTAAAACTAATTATACTCGCTCACTTAATTAGAAGCTTTCATATCACAACCGAGCATAACGGTACGTTTTCGCTCGAGTTTTATGAAAAATTCCTAATGTTAGCGCAAGTAATGACAATAATGAAATAGGCCAATAGTCTCCTTTATTTTTCTCGTTAACCTGCCGGCGAAAACAACAAGCGGATTCACGACATTGATAGGCACTATGGATACAAGCTCATGCATGGTTGATTAAAGAGAAGTAGAATTAAAATTGCATTTTTCATTCCAGTCCATTTTATTTGAACATGAATAGCAGCAGTTTTATACGTGCGGCGAACAATATTTGTATTCCACTTCCACGTCGACAACCAGGATTACAACCATGGACGTTCGATCACGTCCAACGAACTGCTTAATACTATTTATCAAACAAAAGCATGATAAAATGAACGAATATTGATAACATGAACGAATTCGGCGCAAATACTTTACCTTAAAAAGACTTTTTGTGCGGTGTCGTAATTTTCGAGACATCAAAAATTCGCGATTTGGAATGGGAATATTACGCGACAATAAATTCTCGCGAAGTCTTTTCCATGATTTTTCAGTCGAATTCAAGTAACCTTATTTTCGAGTTTCTCAAAATAATAAAATGCTTACTGAAAAACAGGGGGAAAAGAAAACGAAACAAACAGTTTATCCGTTCAGCATCGTTTGCAGATGGACGGCCGTAGGCTAGGTTAATAAAACTACCTCGGCCGAATCTGTCAGACAAAAGAAGATAGTGTTTTTATTACGTTTTATTTTTACTTAACCTAGCCTGTTAATTAATTAGCATATACTAATTTTTTTGACATCTTATTTTGCGTCATCTTCGTCAAATAAGATCGGAGAAGTAATATATCAAACAAGAGGAAGCAAGTTTCATCTAGATTTCCAAACACCAAGAAGTGGACTAAGACATGGGTTGGATACCTGATGAAATTCTCTTTCTAGGGTTTGTAATCAATTTGAAAATAAGAGCAAATATAATGGATTGATTGATTTGATATAGCGTCTCAATAATAATTTTTAGAGAAATTCAAAGCAAAACTTAACCGAATTTTATGGTAGGGTCACATATCCAAACCTGTCTCTTGGTAGTGATTTTATTTGTTTTTTCTTCATTAACTAAAATTTGAGAACAAGTGGTCATTTTTTTCTTTCATGTTGTTTCAGTATACGTTGGAGGCCGAAATAGAATTATTTGCAATCAATTACAATTCTGTGTCAGCTTTAAACAGGCATTGCTATCACATGTTATCAGTTACTTCCGTCTTTTAATTAAGCCGGCAATGTTTTGATCCTATTCTGAGGCGGCAGTTCCTTCATCTATACCATTTCCAAATTAGATTATGAATCTGAAAGAATTTTCTTTCCGGCAGCGAAAAAACAAAGCTAAGCAATTTGCATTAAAAACAAACCTAGTGGAATTATTCTGAGCATTGTAAGGCAATAATAAAGTCAAAGCAGCATTTATCTGAAGGGTATGATGGTGTCGAGGAATGGAAAACGAACGTATATATCCATAAATTATCTTAACGATATGAGGAAGTTTAATGTTGTATTATACATTGTGCCGGTAACGTAACCAAAGCCTGAAAATGAATAAAAACTAAGCAAACGCCATTCAAACCCAAACTCATTTGCAAACGCAAACGCTATACAGACCTTTCCAATCTTGTATATACACATCGCTTACCATCTGTGCTTCCCCAGCAAGGCTTACGATGGAATTGTTCTTACCGAGAGCTTTATTATTCAACTTTGACGTATTTTACCTTATATGGAAAAGAGCACGCAAAATATTCGAGCATATTACACAGCAGTTTGCCGCAATACACCTTGGCATCCCAGTTTGAAGACATGAAGCTGTTATAAAATGAATTTCAGTCGAATAATAAATCCCTTATTCGATGGTATAACAGATAATACGTACTAACATCTTACTCATTGCTCGCTGAATACAACACAACTCATTTTCATAAAATATCGGTGAAAAAAAAGGTGTATGGACATTAAAGTGGTAGTGTTTCTAATTTGTCGGCTTATAATCGACAGCTTAGTTTTAACGAACCTTTATGGAAAATTTAGACGAAAATGTTTTGTTCCTTTGCTGAGACGACTGTTATTTCGTGTTCCTTCTTCTATCTATGCCAGTTCCAAATTAAGACATGAAACTGAAATGATTATATTTCTGGCAGCGAATATACCACAGCTGAACAAATCGCATAAAAACACTCGAGGGAATCATTCGAAGCATCGAAAGCCCATATCATCGATCCCTTCTTTCCTCGTGGAATATGGGGCCATTGATCCTCTTCTTCCAAGCCACCCTGTCTTTGGCTGCAACCTCTGCCTCTCTCCAGGTCTTAAATCCGAGATGTTCCCTCACTTTATTCACCGTTCTCCGCCATGTCTCTTTCGGCCTTCCTCTTAGCTAACGGTCTACTCTGCATACAAGCTTCATTGCTTTAACTCGTACCCGTCATACTGCCATTCTCCCGTCGTATGAAGTTGTCTGGAGTCTGGCAGGTCGTTTGGCTGCTACCCGTGTAACTTGTTTTCAAAGGATTTCTGGTTTCTGAAATCTACTGTTTTTCACGAGGCTGGGTGATTGGCCCTACGCTCAACCTCCACTCTGGAGAGTCGGGTTTTTCTTCGGGGTATCCTTCCCCTAGACGAGTTGCCTACCAGGGCTAAGTGTCTCGTCAACACGGAGCAGGCTGGAACCACCAGAATTAGTGACAAACGACCCCGCGACGTGAACGCTTCTGGTGGGGACTTGACTAACAGAGGCTGTAGTGAGACGCAGGCCTTCTAGGGGCTTAGAGACTAGGGGCTCGTACCTAATCTCGTACCCCGGCCATGCTAGCCCATATAGAAGCCAAATAACCATTTTCCTTAGTCTGAAGAGGCGTCGAGGCGTGATGCGGGAAACGAACGTATTCACAAGCTATTTTTGACGATATAAAGAAGATTAATGTTTTATTATACATCGCCAGTTCCAGTAGCATACCCCAAGAATCAAAATAAACCACACACACTTTCAACACTCTCTGCAGACCCTTCAAAACTTTTACATATTTATCGCTTTCCGCCTGAGCTTTCCCAGCAAGTCTAATGGATGAAATTATTTTTTAAATGCTCTTTACTGGATTTCGTCACAGCAAGCAAAGGTTCCTTATATGTACCTCGTGCGATTTGGAATAAATAAGCACAGTCAAGTATTAAATTTTGGAAATTTTACGAGTGCTTATTTTACGAGAATAATCATGTGATTACTTGTTGATAACAGACATACAAAAATTTCTATCACGTTGCGGTTGTTTTCGTTCAAAACTTCACTTTGCCACGCTTCAATAACTTCACTTCACATTGGTCGAAATTTTGACAGGTGAATTCATGCGTGAATATTCATGCATTCTCTACAAGAACTGCATCACGAGTTTTTCGCCTTTCCTAGCTACTGTTATCCGCAGGCAGATATGGTTGAAAGCCTTTCGACATACGCTGTCGCCGTTTTGTTTATTTACGCCGGATCGGAAAAGTCTTCAATCTTAAAAAAGCTCTTGACGACTTTGAAAGCTAAAACAACGAGACGAAATCTACCAAACGTTTTTTGTCAGCACAGGAGAATGTTTAATCACAGGTCTGAGTTCATTTGCTCCACAGGACATCACCGGGGTTAGACTTTTATGGCCGGGGTTAGACGCTTTTATGGCCTTTTTGCTTTCTTGTTGTAATGAGTGGACATTTCTTTCAAGCTAAACGCCTTTTAATCACTTTGGCAGCTTCTTCAACTCCCGATACTTGAAATTCAAACAGTTATTGTTTATTGTAATTCTATTGTTTAATTAGATTCTCGTGTTAGCATTTGGTTTAAACTCCAGCGTAAAATTCATCACGGGTTTTCGTTGGCGCTTCATTGATTCTCCGGTTCGTTTTTAACCCGTGAATACGCGCAAGCGTAATGAACGGGTTATCGGTAACGGTGGCTAATTCACTCACTCGCTCGCTCGTTCCATCACTTAGCTGTAAACTTAGTGACGTAATGCATTGTTACGAATGCGTTTCGTAACAAGAACAAAGTGAATCCAGCGATAACAATAACTAATTTGTTCTAAACGAATATCAACAACAATAAGCTTAAAGATGTTTCGCATTTGGAGTCTTTAATACAACATTAAAATCGATCTTTAAAAGAATTTTCAACCGAGACAAGCGTTTTGATGCGTGTCTACCTTGAAATAATAACATTTAGTCTTAACTGAGTTTGTGTTCCACGATGGTCAAGTGGTTTAGTGCCGGGAATGACAGTCGGGAGGTGCGAGTCCAAGTCACGTTCAGGACCCCTTTTTTTCTCTTCGGACTGGACATTATGAAAGTGATGTACTGTTGTCGTTTTTTTTTGCGTTCGTCAAAAATCCTTATGTTTAATGTTAAAAAAAAATATGGAACCGTAACAATATTGCGTTATCCTTATTATGTTTAATTTTTAAAAAATATCGAACCGTGTCAATATTGCGTTAGGCGTTAGCATTTCTTATTCACGTCTTGGCTCTTAAGAGAGCCTTTTTTCCCGGACCGCGTGAGAGGTGGCACATGATGGAAAATTTCCCTACCCTCATGTTTAGCGCAAAGATAGCCCATGGTGGGTCAATAAACGTGGAGGTATTTTTTTGCTCAAATCTATTTTTCATTTCTAGAAAATCTCAAAAACTCTAACGGTCCCCCCATCGCCATGAAATAGCCGAAATAAGAGCGCCGAATATGAGCACAACACAGGTTCTCGTTAAAAGCGCACAGGGAAGCAAGGCTTTCCCTAATTTGAACAATTGTGTAGGAGGCATTAACAAATGATTTGAGCTAATAACAGGTTTTGTAGTTACATTTCTGAATTAACGGTGAGTGTTTGAAAATCGCTCATCTTTCATTATCAAAAAAATGCATTTTGGAGCAGTTTTTCAAGAAATATTTTCCCTATGCGGTATAAGTCAGAATCGCTTTAAATTGCGGTTTTGGAAACGTGGATATAGTGCTCTTTTCAAGGAAACTAAAAAACGTTTGGGCCTCTTAACTACTTCAAAGAAAAAGCCCGTGTCATTTCGAGGAAATCACAACATCGACTTGTCAACAACCGCAAATAATCGAATTACGCTTGCTGTTATTGAAGCCAAAATTCCGACGAAAACTTATCGCTTTACACCATACTAGATCAGAGACATAGTATAACGAGCTTACCTTGCATAGCCAGTGGTTGAAGGTTGGTTTTATCCCTATTTTCGTTTCAAATGGCCATCTTCGCTCGAGCAGGTTTATCAAATCACGCAATCAGTAAATGTTGCCGAAGGCATTTTCTCGGAAACATCGCATTTCTCTACAGTTCCAACCATATTTCAGCTTCCATTCAGCTATTATATACATTGGACTTGATTGCAAAATAAAGCCTGACGATTTGAACGTTTTAAGTGTTTATAGTGGCAAGTGAGTTTAACAAAGTTGGCAGTTCAAAACGAAACAAGGAACTGATCATGAGCCGTTCATGTCACGCAACGAGACTGTGTACACAGCATGGTCACAGGAATCCCAGCAAAACTGGCATTGTTCGTATTTTTCTTTTCTTACACCATTGCATCTTCAGTTTTATGCTGCAGCTGTTTATTAAATAATACGAATTTAATACCCCTTATGAACGAACTGTTAAAAAAATCGTCTATTGGCAACACTAAACTGACCCACAACGCTTTGAAAACTGTCTTGGTATAAAAACATACAAGTGAATACAAACCCCCGCTGTGCAAATTTATTTTTGGTATTCACCAGATATAAGTGAAATAAATGAAGTTAAGTCCACTCTAAGTAAACGATGACAACATTTTTATCAGCTGTTTAACAAACCAATGGTTTATTAAATTTCAGAAATATATTCACTTGCGCAGATACCACAACTACTAATGGCTCCGTCAATTCCAAGCCCGCTCATCTCTCCCCCCCCCCCCCCCCCGGGCATTTGTCGGGCATTTGTCTTTTTATTTTTAAAAAGTTGCAAATGCCCCACGGTGGGGTTAGCTTACATGTACAAATCCCCACGGTGGGGAATCTGAAAGAGTGTAAATGCTTGACCATGGGACAAGATCAAAATTTTTATTTCAATGATTATTGATGGAAGCCAATAATTGCTCACAAATAAATGGATCTTTATTCATGCTAGGAATTCTTTCGTTCTACCTTGGCTCAGTATTACTTATATCCGTTCCCTCATTCGTTCTAAATATTTGTGTTATGTTTCCAAAAAAACTTTTGACTCCAATAATTTCCTGTCGATTCTCGTTGTTAATGTTATTAACTTTGATTAAAACTATGCTTACGTTCAATCCATTTACACGGTAAGGTCGCCGTTGATTGAAACGCTTTTTCAAGTGAAGTTGCTATTGAATTTTTAAATAGACAGATCTGTTGCGACAAATCACGAAGACACCAAGGCCATGAATGTTGGCAAATAAGACGTCAACAAAAATTGAAAATTTGCCGCGATATAGATGTTATCTTCTGTGGCACTTGAAAGGTAAGGCAATAGGCGGCCTGTTTTGAAAATTGCGAGAAACTTTAATATTTTCACTTGGAAAATGCAGGACTGAAGCGACATTTATCGACTCAGTTTTTATATTTTTATACTGGGGGAAATCAGAAAATTTAAAATAAACAACGAAGCATGTACGAATTTAATATCCATAAGATAACGTTGTTTTGACAATGCCCCACCCCCGGGCTGACCTATTTTAGCAAATGCCCCACCCTTGGAAAGGAAAAGTTATAAAATGCCCGACAAATTCCCGGAGGGGGGGGGGGGGGGATGAGCGGTTACGGAACTCAAAAAATGGCTGCTTAAAAAAAAATCATCAAAAAATGGCTGCGCATAAAAATCGGGTGTTGAAACGTGTGAAGTGCAAGTGGAATGCAAGTGAAGTGCGCGGGACGTGGTGCATGTCAAGTGCCTGCGATTTCGAAGAGCGTGTATTGTATTGATTGTCGCAATAGGAGCGTCCTCACTTACATGTTCAGATGTACTGTTACTACTGCCATTTCGTGTCTCAGAATAGTTCGCGTTCAGACTTACAATATAGCCTGTTCAAGGAATTCAGACAATGGGAAAGACCCACATAATAGGGGAATGGCGTGTAAAAATAGCGAGCAAAGCAGACGCGATGAGAGGGGACGCGGTCCCCTCACCGTCATTTCGCCTCCAATACTTTCGCGCTGTTCCCCAATTCTGGGCACCCATCCGGAGCACCTGGAACAAGATGGACCTACCTCTGGTGTGTGAGTGGACACTGTACCTGGGCAGTGTCGCTGGTATGAACGTGGCGTCCGAGGAAGGTTGCCATTCCAATCCTTGAACTTTGCACCGCATTCGAGCGCATTCATTCCAGAATGACAAAAATCTAGTTTTCAGTGCCCGTTCCCTGATCAATTTCCTCTGGTACAGGCTACTAACACACCATAAAGAATAATTAACTGAATATTGAAAGCTTCCCCCGCTGAATCCGGAAGGCTACAAGACGACTAGGGCGTTGTCCATATCCTGCCAGTATAGAAGCAACACGCAGATTTCAATTTTGTTACATATTCCGTAACCAGTTAAAAGAGGTTAGAGCCCTGCTTGAATTTCCGAAGTTGTTGTAGTCCGTTATAGCGTTAGTAGTTGTGGTATCATCGTATCTTATGTAAACCACTGCGCAAGTGAATATATTTCTGAAATTTAATAAACCATTGGTTTGTTCAACAGCTGATAAAAATGTTGTCATCGTTTACTTAGAGTGGACTTAACTTCATTTATTATATGACCCGTCGGCCGGCCCTGCGAGCTTTTTCTTTGCAAAACCATTGATGAAAGTCCCGTATGAGGGCCGTACGCATTTGCACGAGCGGGGCCGGAAAAAGCCGTAGGGCCCTACTACAAAAGCGGAGGGCCTCGCGCGTTAAAATTTTGAGTAATTTTGTCTCCAAATTGGCCATATGATAAAATACTTATTGACTAAGATAGGTCGGGCCGGATGGGAAAATATTTGGCTCTCGATCATGGCGCACGGACCGAGCGCAGCGAGGTCCGTACGCCATGACCTCGAGCCAAATATTTTCCCATCCGGCCCTCCCACTTAGCCAATATGTACATATTATTTCATGGTTTGTATTGACTTGTATGTTTTTATAACAAGACAGTTTTCAAAGCGTCGTGGGTCAGTTTAGTGTTGCCAATAGACGATTTGTTTCACATTTCGTTAATAAGGGGTAATAAATTCGTATTCTTTAATAAACACCTGCATCATAATGGTGGAAGAAAAGAAAAATACGAACAGTGCCAGTTTTGCTGGGAATCCTGTGACCATGCTGTGTGCACAGTCTCGTTGCGTGACATGAACGGCTCATGATCAGTTCCTTGTTCGTTTGGAACTGCCAACTTTGTTAAACTCACTTGCCACTATAGACACTTCAAACGTTCAAATCGTCACGCTTTATTTTGCAATCAAGTCCAATGTATATAATAGCTGAATGGAAGCTGAAATATGGTTGGAACTGTCGAGAAAAGTGATGTTTCCGAGAAAGTGCCTTCGGCAACATTTATTGATTGCGTGATTTGATAAACCTGTTCGAGCGAGGATGGCCATTTGAAACGAAAATAGGGATAAAACCAACCTTCAACCACTGGCTATGCAAGGTAAGCTCGTTATACTATGTCTCTGATCTAGTATGGTGTAAAGCGATAAGTTTTCGTCGGAATTTTGGCTTCAATAACAGCAAGCGTAATTCGATTATTTGCGGTTGTTGACAAGTCGATGTTGTGATTTCCTCGAAATGACGCGAGCTTTATCTTTGCAGTAGTTAAGAGGCCCAAACTTTTTTTAGTTTCCTTGAAAAGAGCACTATATCCACGTTTCCAAAACCGCAATTTAAAGCGATTCTGAGTTATACCGCATAGGGAAAATATTTCTTGAAAAACTGCTCCAAAATGCAATTTTTAAATAATGAAATATGAGCGATTTTCAAACACTCACCGTTAATTCAAAAATTTAAGTACAAAGCCTGTTATTAGCTCAAATCATTTGTTGATGCCTCCTACACAATTGCTCAAATTTGGGAAAGCCTTGCTTCCCTGTGCGCTTTTAACGAGATCAGTTCTTGTGCTCATATTCATCGCTTTCATTTCGACCATTACATGGCGATGGGGTCCGTTACAGGTTTTGAGAATTTTCTTGAAATCAAAAATAGATTTGCACAAATAAATCCCACCACAGTTACTGACTTTCCATAGGGTATCTCTGAACTGAATATGACGGTAGGGAATTTTCGAAGCATGTGCCACATTTTTCTGATCTCACGCGGTCTCCAGAGAAATTCTCTCTTAAGGCTGGTATTCATATAATCGTCCCGGTCGTCCCGGTCGTCCGAGTCGTTTCAAAAGTTTTTTGCAAACGACTCAGACGATCGGGACGACTCATAGTCCGGTCTGTTAAGGTCGAAAATTGCGAAAATCGTGACAAATCGCGTAAAGGCACCAATCTTGGCGCGAATATATCTCAGCATGTTACTAACCATTTTAGAAGGGGTGCCACAAGTTTTGTCCCCAGGGGGGGGGTGGGGGGGTTGGGGGGGGTTGTCAAAGAGACTGAGTTTTGACATTTGAAGAACTATAATCGACTATATACACCTGCTAGGTTACGTTTATCGATATAACGTTTGCATTTTTGTCATTTACATTTCTTTATTGCTTTTGATTAATTTTTAGTTAATTTGGACGGTTTTTAAGAGGTTTTGAAAAAGTTCAGAAATCCAAGATGGCGGATCCAAGATGGCGGCTGTGTAACCATTTACGTAATTATACGTCGTATGACGTCACGTTCCATTGTGCGGACCGCAAAGAAGACAGTTTTGGACGTACCATGTACCCGCTAGGTTTCGTTGTCATAGCCTTTTTGTTCTTGAAGCTACGAGGGGGCCAGGCTCAGGAACTCAAAAAAGGCCCATGCAAAATAGGGTTAAAAGTTTGCTTAGTACACTCTCAGTTAAATAAAATTATCGTGATCAGAACTGTACAGGCGGGAAAATGATCCCCACACCAAAAAGTAATCGATGGCGTGGAATCTACATTTTGATTAATGGATTGAAAACAATTCTCATTATATAATAAAGCAGTTTTTTTAAATGTAAGCAAAATTAAATGTCTATTCTAAATTGTTATAAATTGTTATAAGACAAGAATTGTACAATTCTGATAAAAGTGAACCGGAAAAAAGTTAGGCGCTGGCTTAATTCATTCATGGCAACGTGGGAGCCTGATTCCCTTTAAACAAACTATTCTAGTAGTTAAAAATCGTGAAGGAAGATGTACGGAATCTTGATAAACTAAAGAAGAAACTGACAAACGAGTGTCAAAATGCAGTGCATCGCGTGTTAACTGGCCTTACAAAAACAACGACTTGAAAATCCTTGAACCAACGGCAAAGCAATCTTTTAAGATAAAAAACATAACTCACATTTCTTTCGATCCTTGTCTTCCTCGTCACTTGTTCTGCGGCATTTTGTATTAGCTTACGCATTTTGTAATAACTTACGCACTTTGTAATAGCAATTGCGGCATTTTGTAATAAATGGAAACAACGCATCAGTTTTGTAATAGTTTGTAGTTTTGTAAGAAGATGGATGGTGGCTGGACCTCAAATGGCTTTATCATTACAAGAATTTGAAAGCCTGTTGACAGATGACGTGAATGTCGGGCAAAAGAATGACCACCACGAGCAGGGACTTTCGACACAGAAGAAATTTCAAAGCCACGTGAACAATCTTGTCAGAACAATTTATGCGAGATAGGAAATCCTTCCAAGATGAATGTCCTGGACTGCAGCCCTGCCGCCAGGATACGCGCAATTGTGCAGATGAGTCTGTTGTCTCTACTGTGCATAAAATCCAGAAGATTGGATTAAGTCAGTACAAGAAGTATGTCAAAGACGTCATTGATGACAGAACCGTGTCCATTCAACATACAATTTCAAAGAACTGCTTGGCATTATTCAAGCGGCAGCAGCCCAAGCAAATTTCCAAAGCTTCGCTCAAGTTATCGGCCGTAATAAGTGATCGTTATCCTTTCAATCGCTTGTAAATCGCAGTCAGCACGGGAGAGTGATCTTGTAGAATTCTTTATGCACGAGAATCAGCCATACCCACCTTCATTATCAGAGTTTGGCAACCTTCGCTTTGGCAAGAAGTCTGATTTGATTGCATATGTCAGCTAAGGCCCTTTAATTTTGGTGCATCACCGCTCCTCCTCCACTGTTGTACGATGTCAAAATATTTGATGGAGCAGCTGTTGTGCATGCACTACCAGTGTCATCTGAAAAGTGACAAAAGAATTGACTTCGTTTGGTATGAGTATCGTCTGTCAAGTCTGAAAGAGGCTGCTCGTGAGAAAAGGGGGAAGGGTGTTAGAAGAAAAGTTGTTGGCCACGTCAAATATCTCCAAACGGGCAAGCGTTTATGGAAGATTCTTACAACAAACAGGAGTTTTTTAATTTCTAACAACACAGGTGAAAGAGGTCTCCTTCCCAGATGACAAGATTTTTTGCAGCACTTTTTGTAATGGCCGCACACGTTTTCTCATTTCGTACTAAATGTGTCGTTATTTTAGGTGAAAATGTCATTTTAAGCCTTACCAGTCAACAGATGGCATGCAACCACGAAGAAGCAGACACACGGATTTTGGTCCATGTAAACGACGCTGTGGAGAAAGTTGCGAGAAGTGTTTAGTTCGCACTATTGACACAGCGCCTCATTGGCGCAATAGGCCTAGATGATGATGATTGACACAGATGTTGTTGTCGTTGTCATTGCCGAGTTCACGCGTTGTCTATAACACAGCCTGATCTGACAGTGTGGAACGCCTTTGGGATGGGAAAGCACTTCCAGTGCCTTTCAGTTAACATCATCTGTCATCGTCTGGGAGAACTGAAATCTCGCGCGCTTCTATTGTTCCATGCCGTTCACCTCTGTGGTTGCGATACAATGTCTGCATTCCAAGGAAAAGGAGAAGAATCGACTTGGAAAGCGTGGAATGCGCACCCTGCAGCCACAGACGCTTTACTACATTTCAAGGACTAGCCCTTTGTTCAACTAGAGTTAAGTTCCCCTCTCTTCAGAGTCCTACAACAATTTGTTGTGGTGCTTTACGACAAGACCAACCTTGCTGCTGATGTCAGTACTGCTCGACAAGGTTTTCACAAAAAAGGGCACAGCATTGGAAAACATTCCCCCTCACAGAGGTGAATAGTGTTTAGATGTTTAGATAAACGTTAATCCAAAAAGCACTTTCTGGCTTAAATTCATTTACAATATTTAATTATTAAAACAGAAGTAGAATTTAATCTTTATAAGCTTTCACTTCAAATCACCTTTTCTTTAATTTGGCTTGGAACTATACGTCAGTTTAGTTAGTTCTTAAATAACGCGATATTACTAATTTTCGACGAGGCAACCAAATCATATTATCAAGTAATGTGGCTATGGCTTGGTTAAAAGACTTATTAAACAATAATTTTGTTTTTGTTAGGATTCCCTACATAACCACTGCAACAGAGCCTCGTACCAGACAAGCGTCTGGACATCCCTTTAAGGATAACAAGTGCTCCCCTCCCAATCTGTTTTTGGTTGGGAAACGGGAAATGATCACTGGAAGCCCGTTTAGACTACCCTTCCAGGAGTTTCGAAAGCTTGCAGCGAATTTCTGAAGTGCGGGTGCAAGAAGGGATGTTGAAGTTTGCGTTGCAAATGTCTAAAAGCCAATCTTCTGCATTGAACTCTGCAACTGCACCGGAGGCTGTCAAATACGAATAATTAGTAAAATTTAAAACGTAAGGGTAGCAATATATTTTAAACCTGTACGAAAACTGAGGTATTCAAAAACTTCAAAATAAACAACAAAGTGTGTTAGATTGATACCAAGAACATTGATCTCTAAAATTAATATGCCACGTGATTATTCCAAGAACCTTTTTTCCTTAGAAAACACTTCAAACTGTGGAGTTAATTTGTTACAAACTTACTTTACCTTACATCTTGCCATATTTCATTTTAGTGTGATAAATTTCACAATTTATGACCATTTTATCATTTATCTATTGATTTTAATTAATTTGGACTCAATTTTGGCGCTTTTCTGAGATGATGGAAATCCAAGATGGCGGATCCAAGATGGCGGCCATTCGGAATCATGACGCAATTTCAACGTCATATGTCGTCATAAGATCACGTTACCTACCTTTACTTAGAGATTGTTGGACGTTCTATAAACCCTCCGAGTTTTATTGTTATATCTTTAATATTCTTTAAGTTACAAAGGGGAGCGGAATCCTTCCACCCCCCCCCCCCCCCCCCCGTCCCAGAAGCCAGGTTTTTGTAAAGCACCTTTAATAATGTCCTGGAAAAACACTTAACACTGTCTAACTTATCCTTGTTATGTACTCAATGGAATATTTTGAAACAATAAGTATGGAAAAGCAAGATTCAACATGTAGCCTCGATGTCATGCTGTGTTCAGGAGTTGGCAAATTGTATTGAATTCCCTGCTCCCCCCCCCCCCCCCCTCGATATAGCAAAAGCAACATCTGTGCCAAATTTCGTGCTTTTACGCGTTTTGTCACGATTTTTTCCCTAAGCGACCGGACTATCAAGCGATTTGGGTTCTCATACGGTCGTCCCGGTCGTCTCGAACGTCAATAGCGCAGTCGTAAACTGCGTCCGACAACATGTTTTGGGCAATAATACTGCATTCTGGGGTAGATTTGGGTTGCTTCGATCGTCTCAGTCGTCTCGGTCGCCTGCGAGTAGTTCTCATATGATCGTCCCCGATTATTCACGATCGTCCCAGTCGTCCGGATAGATCACAGTTCTATCCAAGCGACCGCGATCGTCCCAGTCGTCCGGGTCGTCTCAGAAGTGTTCTCATATAATCGTCCCGGTCGTCCGTGCACTTTTTGAAACGACTCGGACGACCGGGACGACCGGGACGATTATATGAGAACCAGCCTTTAGGAACCTTTGATATTCTTTGTTGACTTGTACTCGTGTCCTTTTTCCCAAATCTCCTAGTATTTCTCAGTAATTAGAACTTTTGTCTGTTTGCGTATTTTGACTTTTCTTTGAAGACTTTCTAATAAAATTCCGTTATACTGTTTGAATCTTGTTTTATTCGATTTAGATTAATGGGCAATCTCTTTCTATTTTTTTGGGAGCAGAAAATACCACGGCAACAGAGGAAAAAAGCACAAATGAGTAAGTCTTTTTGTTGTTGTTGTTGTTGTAAGTCATTCGTATTGTTCAGTAATGGATAACAGGATGATCGGGAGGATATTAAAAGAGTAATCCTTTGGCGAGAAAATTAATATGCATATCAAAGTCGCGTAGGACAAAAGCCTTATATCGGAAATTGCGTGACACTCACTTGGAGCCCTCTGACTCGTGAAAGTGTAAATTTTGTTATATTTTACTTTCCCCCGCTTGCTCTCAAGTTTCAAGTTTCAAGTTTATTATTCACACTCATTCAATTACCATAAAACAATAAGGAAAAATAAAAAGAAGTAAGAACAGAGCTAACTATACATTGAATTAAACATAACAAAGGAAAAAGTGTGTAGCAGCCAAAGGAGCCAAGCTTTTGAGTTGGCTACTACCACAGAGCAATTACAAGTGGGTGGAGGTTATACAGAACTTTTAGAAACTAGTTAGGAAGCTCTGGCTAAATTAATCACATTGAAAAACTCTAGTAAACTCTAGTAAACTAATAAAGGAATCGGTCTATAACCTGCAGATTATAAACGATGAATATTTGACGTTTACGTGGATATCTAATTTGTGTCGAATAGCGGAGATTTTCTCTCGTAAACGGCGAATCAAATTTGTGTTGCCGATTCGAGAATGTTTACAAGACTGCTTTATAGAAATTTCACATAGAGTCTAGGCCTAAAACTGGAAAACGCATGCTCAAAATTGGCTGTTACTGCCAAATTTGAAAACAACATTAAATTCAGCAGAATTTTTTGTATAATTCATGAGGGTTTGGTAAAATTTGGGAACGTAAAATGGACGTTAAATTTAGCGCTTCGGTGCTGTTTTTACTGTTAAGCTTTGTTCTGTGCGGGACTTCGGCGCGAGGACCACTATATCTGAGGGGAGGGTCACTATTTTTTGAGCTCCACTTTGGGGAGGGCTATTATAAAAATATGCCATTAAGGGGAGGACTATGAGGTTTTTTTTGAGATACGTATTTATCACGTGTGTTAACTCAGATATCTCTTGATTTTGGTCACCTCTACCCCTTGTAGGTTTTTAATTAAAATTAAAATTAAAATCAAATTAAAATTAGATTTTTAATTAAAATTTGCAGCATTAAAAGTGAAATGCGGGGCTTGTTGAATAAAAGTACATGTATCACGGAGAATACACAATGCTTAGAGGCGTATTTGTTTAATAAAACACGATATAAATTTATACGCCATTTATTTATTGTACAAAGTTCGTATAAATTTAAAAATACAACATGCATGACAAGATTTTAGAGGAAGCTGAAAACGGTCTGTAAAATTTAAATGTTGGACTCGCGCACACGCACCACACATTGTATCCATGGAGATTTCAGCAACAACAACAACAACAACAAAACTTTATTGTTGCTGCATTGCAAGTGTCTCAACCAACATTGTTGGAACTTGTTTGAACCGTTTGAGCACACACCTGCCGGCAACGATGTTGAGCCCAACATCAATTAGGGAGCTTACGCAACAAGGACGGCAACGCCAAGGAAAACGTCACTTGAAAAAAAGATTCGCGCTATTTCACACTACTTTGCAATTGTTTCAATTTTTTTTCTTATATGACTGGATTGTCCAGGAGCTAAATTTGTAGGGCCAGCCTTTAAGTTCAAATAGAGAAAGGAAAATTAACCGTCGTGTGTTTACGTTCTCCACGAAACCTATAATTTGATCATTTGACGTTATTGTTTGGAAGGGAAGGCAAAGAAATGTACCAAAATGTAAAACGCACGTGCATAAGCATTGTCTTCGCTCATTAAACCTATTGTTTTGTGCCGTTCTCTCTGCCGTCGCCGTCGTGGTTGCGTAAGCTCCCTAATGATTTTGACGACAACGACGATTATGATAAGGACGATGACGTTGACGACGACGACAATGATGATGATGACAGCAAAGAAGTACAAATCAGTGACATCATGTGCACTACCAAATAGAAATCAGGAATAGAACGAAAATGCCGCTGGTGTACGTAGGATCTGGAGCAGATCCAGTCAGCCAAACATAGAGATACAATCAAAGTATAGAGCAAGGCTGATACTACGTAGAACATTTAACGCGACAACGACATTATAGAGCCCAAACTGAAAGCCAAAATGCAACCGTGGACAGCTGTTTCGACCTGGTTGGGTCTACAAACCACGGGAAACCAAAACAGACACACTTGACCTCTAGTTCGTTGCACGCGGTATTCGAAAGGTTTACTTAGTAAACACCATAAAAATTTTCCATAACAAACTTAAGGTACGATACCCGTTCAAAACACACAGAAGGAGCAAAAGGCACCATTAAAAACATTAAAAACGTGCAGGCCTGCCACCACCTTTTTACGTGTGCTTCTCTCTTCAGAAGACGATCCGCCATTTGAGATTTGGTCACACAGGGCAAGCGCATTAGTGTTAGCGTCATGTAAGAGTCACCAATACCTAATGTCCTATCAATCATACTTTCCCAAATCTGCCATCTTGGATCAGAAAATCATCGTAAAGGAATAGAAATCAGTGGATGGAGCTCAACCCTTTACAGCCCTGCTACGTCACGCGTGACCAGCAATCCACAAGACTGAAATGAACATTTGAATATTTCTTTGTAACGTCCGAGATTTGAATGAAACCATAAAGTTCTCTATGGAAAACACTTTGAACGTCCATGTTAAAAATACTGGTCACGCGTGACGGAGCATGGCTGTAAAGACCGATAATTTTTGGTCTTCTTGGACCGGGGGGAGGCGAAATTTAAAATTTGGGTAACTTGCTTGTCAAACTATCAGGTTGGGTAACTGCTTGTCAAACTATGGTTGCCATGGAAACGTCAAATGCTATGAACAAAAATATGTCACATCAAAACGTTCCCAGGTAAATGTGAGGAAAAGTCATGAATATTCATAATGTCAAGTCTGATTATTGATTATTAGTGATTATCAGCTAAATGTGTTTGGACTTAACACAAACGTTCAGCGTTCCCCCATCCCAGGTGTAAATAGAGTTACTGTATATGTGCATTAAAAGTTGTTCATTATTTTAGATATGCTATCAGGACGAAAAGGTTTGCAGTAGTTGGTTTGTGTCTGCCATACAGTCGCCTATTCCAAAATGGTAAACGTGGTTACTGCAAAGATATCATTGGTAATTTGCCAGTCTATGGTAAGGACAAACAGGAACTTACCTATAACGAAATGAAGTTGCGCCGCTATCAAATGACCATGTACATCTTTCGTGAAATGGTCAAGGACTTTTTTCAACGAATGAAAAATTTAACGGACGAGCAGAAGAAAATCAGAGACCAAACGTTTGAAATTCGGCAAAGCTGCCTGGAGCAGGTCGACGATATATACTGTCACCACTATTTTCAACGCTGCTACATTTCTTCCAAACCTCAGCCAGTGTGCAGAGAAACATGCGAGGACTTGGTCTTCAGACAGTGCAATCGAGTATTCAAGTTAGCGTTGAATTTCAATCGACAGAGCAAAAAAATTCCCGAATGGCCGTTCTCTTGGGACATTGTCGACTGCACAACTCTTCCATTTCGAAATGAGTCGGATAATTGCTACTATTCTGACAAGATACGAGGTCAGTTTACGAGCAGGGGAATACGGGCTACCGGGGGAGTTAGCGTTTTTAATAAATTTAACGGTGGTACAAGCGTTTGAATATGTCTTAAGGAGGCTCGCTTTAGTGGGCTTGCTCGTGGGGTGTATGCCTTGAAATCAAAACTTCGCAGGGACGAGACATACCTCGATTGCTTTCATACTACACCACGTTTACCATAGCAACGCTAACGTATCAGACTTACTACCCTTTGTTTTAAACAATGTCGTTTTTCTCAAGATCTAGTCAGACACTTTATAATGAAACTTTCTCATTTCGTAGTACTCACGTATCACTAGCTGCAGACGAAGTTTCAAGAAAAATTATAAGACGGTTTTTGAGTAAATAAGAAATCATTTTACGGCATGATACGCAAAACAGAAATAAAATAATGGTTGTAAAGTAAAGAACAATTGTTATTTTAACAGTGTTCATAGAGAAAAAGCGGCGGAAGACGAATTTGGAAATGTACATGCATGGAACACATGCTAACAATGACCTTGTTTTTTATTTAATTATATTTCATGTTTCGTTAGAAAAACTCAGCGTCCTGGAGAATAAAGGTAAGTTAGTTTCATCTATCTAGTTTTTGTGCTCGTAAACAGTTTCTGTAAGCTGGTTTTCGTGTAATAATTATAATTATTATTGATTATTAATTATAAAATTATAATTATAATTATTTTTGCCCCCGTTAAATACTTTTTTTTTGTAAAATTCCTTGTAACAGACTGTTTCTATGGAGATGGACGTGGATACAATGGCAACACGAGCACCACCATTTCCGGCTACACATGCCAGTCATGGAATGAAAAGCACCCACATAAACATGACATCGCACAGCTTTACGAAGAGGTTAGGAATAGCAGCAATTTTTGTCGCAATCCAGGGGGACTTGGTTTGAATGGGCCTTGGTGTTTCACTACCAATGGGACCGTCACGTGGGAGTACTGCGATGTGCCTAAATGTGCCAAACAAGGTAAGTGCGTTGAACTGCAAATATCCTAGAAAGCACCGTAAACCTTTTAATAAGAGGGAAGAGAATAGAAGAAGAGAACGGCAAATTTTTAAACATTCAAAAAACAGTACAGCTGAACTCTCGCCTTGCGGAGTCCTCGCTATTACGGACATACATAATATTACATGGGTGCGCGGATATACGAGATATCAAGTTTAAACGCGAGAACAAAAAATTTCATTTCAAGAAGCAGCCATGCATTATTTTGTTTATTATACAAACGACATTTATTACTGGAAATTTATTGAAAGCTGTTTTCCGAAGATTTCCGAAGATCTTCGAAAATTCTCCGAATACCATTTGAATTAACATTTCGGATCGTTTTTCGAAATATTCCGAAGATGTCCAAAGATTTCCGAGCAAAACCCGAAGAGGTTTCGATTACGGACCAACGCCTTTGAGTGTAAACGTGGTAGCTAACATGAAGATATTGATATATTCACTCTTCACCGTGAAGATAAATTGATATCTTCACGTGTCGAGAGAAATACTTGCATTTCAATGAAGTTTATACAAGAGAAAAAAGATGTACTGAGAACAACTCCCGTTGTGACCTGACTGTACTGCTAATTACTCATGCGCAGAGCGGCATGAGTTAAGGTTTGGGCTCCGTTTTCCTTTTTCTTTTCTTGATGTCACATTAGTGCATGCACATTTGTGCACGCATATTTCAGTGTTCGCGAACTCGCCCCTGACTCCCCTAGAAAGTTATTTTTTTTTGTCCCCTATTGTTATAATAGGCTTTAGGAAGGTTAAACCAATCAAAAATCCATCTACTGCGCACATATTTGTGTTTTAGGGGCGACTAGAGAGAACCGGTTTGTCACTCGGAGAAGACTATCAGATTTCAAACAAATATGGCCGCTTCTGTACTCCACACATCAATTTTTCAGACATTCATTTTCCATTACCAAAATGTAAACACGCCTTTTAAGAATTCGATATGGAAAGAAAAACTCCATTAGAAGATTTGTATACCTTTGAAGTGGCGGTTATAGGCGAATCTTTGCTGACGTCAATGTTTACATATCGCTTCATTCGCATACTAATCTGCATAGAAAAGGTATCATACTAAATACAAATTGACTTCAAAAGTTGAAAGAGCTTGTTAGACTTAGTAATCTATGCAATTTTCAGCTATTTTCATTCAACATTTAAGGAAATATCTGCTATCAAAAACTGCAAAATTGTTGGGTGGCAAAAGTGCTAATGAGCCATACATTCTTTGTAAAATTTTGAGTTTTTAATACAGCATTGCATGAAGTGTATCTAGTATATCGTGCTCAAATTTTCGGAGAAAGCTAATTGTGCTATGCCCTTTCAATATTCAGAGTTGATTTTTTTGTAGGTAGGTTAGAGAACGAGGCGCATATGCTAATGAGACAAAAATGGTAAACAAAGATTCCCCTATAATTATAAGAGAGCTGGAAGCGATGGAATCTTCCTTTGGGATCGGCATCCATTTATCACAAAGTAAGGACATGTCTTCCTTCAGAAGTAATACTCGAAGAGCGAAACGGCAGACTTTTCTAAGAATTTTCCGAAGCATTGCTGGAAAACTACGATAAAGAAAATAACATTACTTTGTAAGAAACACCGCATAGACTGTTTCTTTGTGTTATCAGTGGTTTTTGAGAAATATTTAGAAAACTCGGCCACATTCGGTCGAGCAATTGTGCGAGAAATTCTTCGACATGTGCTAAACAAATTTGCTTGCGCGGCCGACAATTTCCTGGATGCCATAATTTGACGCATTTTGCTCTTGAGACTAAACTAATAGATATTTGAAAAAAACTTTCAACTGAGAGAATTCGTTGTCCTTTTTCCTGTGTTTGTTATTTTAAGAATTGGTCTGAATAGCCATCTTTTGTAAAAAAAACCAGATTTGCATTTCGCAGGGCTAGGCAGGGCTAATTTCTCTCAAAATGTCTGCGTAATTTTTGATATTTTACTTTCAAGTTAGTTTTTCAGGCTATTTTTCATACTCAACCTATGTTTCTTTTTCTAAAATTGTTCACATTAATTATTTTAGACTTAAGAGATGCTGTTTTTAAGTCTGCGTTCGCTCTAATTCTTGTGCGCATTGCCCAGTTTATTATCGTTCCTTGATTTGCGTTGATTTGTTCAAGGACTGAGAAATCGCGCAGGAGTCAGTCGATTATAACTGATTTTATTGCTTTTAAAATTAGTCTGGATTTGATTACAGAAAAATTGGTTGCTTCAATCAACGTGTCTCTGATGTTGCAATGTGTGTCACGCAAAATTCGTTGGGGGGACAGGTTGCGTGACTTGTTTAAAATAAACCATAAAACTTTCTTACGTATGCGCATGAGTATTGGCTGCTGGGAGCCTCTTGTTTGCATTAATTTGAAGAGTCACACTTTGGGATTTGGTCAATAAGCACCAAAGTTAGAACGATCTTGCTAAGCATGTCAAACAGCTCCACAGAAAAAGTCTGCTTCGATAACTTTCGTTTGATTGGCCAGGCTGCACGATTTCATCCACAAACTCCACGGCAAAGAACAACTCAATAGCTTTCGTTTGAATGACTTCATTGTTGGATTTAATCTACGAGCTCTCTTGACCACACCCTTGGACTCAGGAATGCGTGATAAATCAGTTGCTACGTATACCAAATTATGGCTTATACCAAATTATACCATTATTACAGCTTTCAAAATTAATCTTCTTATCCCTCAGCTCCTTCAAGTCCACCAGGCGATTTCCGAGGTCACAACTTGAGCTCAACAAGCATTAAAGTATTTTGGGGAGATGTTCCAAAGCCCTCCGTAAATGGAATACTTCTTGGATTTCATGTGGTTTGTGAGAGCCGCAACTCGTCTGACAGACATTTTATAGATTTAGTGCCAGGAGTACGTAACTGGGAGTTCAACGAACTCGAGAAATTCACCAATTATAGCTGCCAGGTGAGGGCTTGCAACAACTTTGGAAACGGGACGTGGAGTAAAGAGCTGGTTATTTCAACCGATGAAGATGGTAAGTCAATAGAAGGGAAGATTAACGAGTTCACTGATGTATCGAGATAATTAGTACAAACAAGTCGGTACAGATAACTCGAGAAAATGGAATTGATATACTCAGAGAAGGAAAATTGATATATTCATAGAAGGAATTGGGGGTTTTCACTTATGTCATATCAAAATTCAGTAAGCCTTAAACAACAGATTTCGATTCCAAAATGTTTATGGAATTGTAAAGAGTTCAAAACTACACATCTGGGCCAAATTTTGAAGCAGAAGAGCATTTCGTTCAAGAGTTATAGGCGAATGAGTATTAAGACATTTTTTAGTAAGAAATGTATGGAGCGGCCATCTTGGTGCCCCACTCCTGGGCACCAACATGGCGGCCAAACATTCAAAGTCTTAATTACACCAAAAATAAAAAAAAAAATATTGTATTCGCTATCAGTTCCATTAAATCAGCTTATAAGTATTTATAATGCAAAAATAACTGATTCACTGGATATTGTTTATTCTCACGGCATATATGAAATGGTGTGACGAATTGAGTGATACATTAAAAACCTTTATAAACCGGAAGCAATACATCGTTACAACCTGAAATTTTTTGTGAAAGATTATAACACTGGTATCCATATACTATGTTAGGAACAGCTTTGTAGGACGTATACTTTAGATTTTTGAATTTTTATGACGTCATGTGCAAACTCCCAATAGACTGACAGAGTGTGGCATTGGTTGATTAAGTGATTAACTGACCATTGTCAAACTGTGTGGTAGATGGGTTGTCTGACTGGCCGATGCGACAGGCTCGCAGTCTGACTGAAATTCGTGTTTTTAGAGCAACAAATAGCACGTTCAGGGCTTCACAAGCGGACTGCTTTATGACGACGGCCATTTTAATTAGTTATTTATTTAATAACGTGTTTTGCTTACGTTGAGCACGTTACAGACGAGCAAGTTTTCCGTGACAAGTTTTACAAGTTTTACAAGTTTTACTTGCTCGTGTGCATGAATAACAAGTTTTCATTGACAAGTGTTGCCTTGAAAAGTTTTATTTGCCCGTGTGAACGAATATACAAGTTATCTTTAACAAGTTTTCTTTGTAGCCAGCAATACAATTGTACAGCGGACGAAGAAAACACAACGCCATTTTATTCGTTGACCATGGCTTACATCGGCTTACATGTATGTAAGGGAGAAACGGCATGGCAAGATCAATACCAAGAACTTCAGCTCTCATGAGCTCAAGAACCTCTTCGTAGTCAGTCTTTTTTGTTTCTATTTCTAAAGGATTCTGCCTTTGTATTCCACAAACTTTCTCTTGTTCGAAGGTATTCTAGTAGACGCAATGTGGCAGAATCGGTTCAACGAACAGTTTTAGCTGCCATATTGTTACACGCCATGACTGCTACTCCTAACAACACGACCGCTGAGCCCCCGCGATTTCTCAACGATTCTTGTCAAGTTTTCCTTGTTAAGCATACAAACAAGCAAATTTTGTGTTTTATCACTGAAGTTTTATATGACAAGTTGCCTTGTTCAGAAGCTAGCATGCCAGCTTTTAAACAAGTGCACCTAACAAGGAAAATCTTGACAAGTTTCCATTTACACACGAGCAAGTAAAACTTGTCAAAACAAAACTTGCTATAGAAACCTTGCTCGTCTGTAACGTGGTTTGGTGTCTGGCTGCACAAAAACCGGATATCCGTTACGTTAAGCTAGCCACGCGAATAGCGGATGTGTTGGGCGAGTCACCCAGGAAAAAAACCTGCAATTTATGAAGCAGGGCAACGCCATATATGAAGATGGCCCGCTTTATAACATATTTACCGCTAAAATGGAGACAACAACAATAATAGCCGGAATCGTCCATGAATCGGGTTGTTGGGGGAGGGGGGGGGGGGGGGGGGGGGGACTAGCGCTGTCGCTGCTTGTAAGGTAAACAAATATCTGGTGTGTTTCTTATAGTACCAAATGCTCCTCCTGAAAGTCTTAAGGCCTGGAATCTAAGCTCTACAAGTTTTCAAGTACAGTGGTGCCCAATCCCTGCCAGAGAACGTCACGGTAAAATACTGGGATATAACGTGGAAATTAGCCCAGAACGAGAAACGCGGGGACAAGGGAAAACGACCACTAACTTCACAAAATTGACGTCACTCACATTCAGAGGACTTAAGAAATACTCTAAGTATGTAATCAGTGTGTATGGGCTGACTCAACGAGGAAAAGGACCAGCTCGTGTTTTTACTGTGCAAACAGACGAGGATGGTAAGACTACTGATAGTTTAGGAGGAAATGTTTGTAACTGAGTTAAGGGCGTATGTGGGGAATTTAAACATAAAGATTTGTTTTCATCAACTGAGTTGATAACGTAAATTAACCAATGTAAAGACATCAAAAGCTGACGTGTCCAGCGCTAGCTACAAAACCTTGATTCGCACTGACAAAAGGCTGGCGCTTGAAAAGTCAGCTTTGAATCATTTTATGGTCACCAATTTACCTTATCAAGCTAGTTGTTAAAATCAAATTTGTGGCTTATTCCCTACTGACGAAACATCACAGGTTATTTTTAGAAATGAGTACTAACCCCTTTATTAATTGATTGATTGATTGATTATTATTATTTATGGAAGCCTTGCCTTCTGTTTGGGGGACATAAGTGTGCTAAAATAGAACTTCGTACAACCTGAAACCTGTGTTCTTTTCTAGTTCCAGACCGCCCTCCATCCGATATTACAGCATTTAGCCTGGGAACAGGTGCGGCACAAGTGGAGTGGGGCCCAGTTGTTCCCGAACATACTAATGGAGAGGTGCTTGGTTACAAAGTACTTTACAATGACGTGAATGATACGTCACGTGTTAACAGCAGCATCGTTTCACCGGAAAAAACTCGTTTGAAGATCAGTGGATTAACATCTAATACTAACTACAGCTTCCAGATTCTTGCATTTACGGCCAAGGGAGATGGCGCCAGCAGTGCAAACTACTTCGTTAAAACTCGTCCAGGTAATAAATTCTTTCCTAGATCGGAAGGTCATTAACAACATAAATTATTTTCTATGTAAGCATTTGCAATTTCGGCTGAAGACGGCAGGGGTACCCTGGACAAAAGAGCGAAAGAAGAGCTGCACGCGATGGAAAAAATGGGGCCGGGGAGATATGCTAATTTAGAATAGTTTCCTCACCTTTTTGTTCGCTCGCAATGTTTCGTTCGCATGGCTCCTCGCTATCTGAGCGCCTGCAACGGGATGTAGATAATATATAGTCAATCAATGCTTCAATTAGTCATGGGCTCGACTTAATAGTTAATCACAGTGCCTGATTCCAAGGCACTTCTGTTAAAACGTACATACGAACTTGTTTCAGATATGAGCAAGATACGTCGTTATTCTTCTTTCGCTTTTCCCAATGTGTACCCTCTTGGACAAACAAACGTTTAAAAAGTAAATTGACGAAAATGATATTTTGTTCATTACGTGACGTGTAGATTTAGATAAAAAAAATAAAAAAAACCGTTATGGGCACTTTAAAGCAGCCCCTTTAAACGGTCCTTAGATAGATTTCGTCCCCAAAACAGCCTCATAGTACAATTCGAAACGAAACCGACCCAGTCTCATGCACAATACTAAATAAAGGTTGAATTGCGTTAAAACTTTACAAGAAATTTTATTATAACATATTTAAAAATTAAAAATTATTTAAAATTGGTATCAAAATGTCAACATTCAATATACCCGCAGTGGATAAGCGGGATCGCCATAAAATACACAAAGGTGTGCCATCTGGTGCAAAAGAATAACGTGACAGGTCATTAAGAAGGCCAGACTCGGCAAGTAGACCACTGTCATGTCGTTTTCCTTCAACAGGGCCATACAGATTTGCTTTGAGCCCATTTGGAGCTACAACGGACTAAAATTTTTTGGCATGTACCCTTTTATGGTCGTTGTAAAGAACCCGTTGATTCTGGCCCGGCCTGATGAGTGGCCTAACGGTTCCATCCACAAATCCCCAGCAATTTTCTAAAGCAGCACCTTTTGCGTGTACAGAATCTGCAAATCGACTTAAGTTAGCTTGGGAAAGCCACGACTGGGCTAAATCTAAAAGCAGATGACCATAATCATCAAAAATTATGTCCGTCATTCTATTTGAAATCATGCTTAACTGAGGAACTGCTCTACCAAACCGCGGTATCATGTCAACATAGCGACATGAGTAAGTGAAGCGTTTTAACACGATCCAGAATGCTTCGATTCCATCCACTACAATCCCATTCCAGCACTTGATAACATCAGGAATACGTAGAGTTTCAGCGAGCAGGTAGACATCGTTTTTGAAATATCGAAATTCCGACTTACATTCATTTTCGTTCATGGAGTCAAGATCAAAAGCACCATAAGTCCGATAAGGATAATCCGGATTCTTGGACTTGTTTAAATTAAATAACAACAAAAATTCAACATCGTCTATTATTCCAATGTGTTGTGCCAGTAATATAGCCTCTCGTGTTTCCCGAAGACTCGCCATCACCCAAAAAACAGGCTCTCTTCGTTTCATTGTACCGGCACAAACAAAGATTTTTAGAAATTTGCATTTTGCGCCAAAATGACGTTCTCGACCCAGCACTTCTCGGACATCATTCCCGTCACGGAGGCTTGCCGTCGTCGTATCGTATGGTGCCTATAATCGGCTGTTGAAACCCAAGACAGTGATTGGTCCGTTTTGATCCGTGCATTGTTAGTTTTATCGTTTGTCGATCTATTTTTAGTCAATTTTATGAATGCGTTCAGCCTTAATATGTAAGGCATAGAAAATAAACCTTTAAATGTTTAAATAAATTCGTTTGTTGGTGAATTAATTCATCAAACAACTTTTGTATTTATTTTTCAGACGAAGTTGAAAGGCAATCCATAAATTATTTGTACAAAACGGACAAACCACCAGTCAATGCAACAGGTAATAATTTATTATTACACAACTTGAATGAAGTAAGGAATGTTCAAGGTTTGGGCGGGAGCGTAGTCACAGTAAAATACATTTAATCTCTCATAGTCTATACAAAACCGACCGATTCCTGTTATCTTCTTCCCACGTTGCAGGAGCCATTACTGCTGCCGTTAATTCATCAAACAACTTTTGTATTTATTTTTCAGACGAAGTTGAAAGGCAATCCATAAATTATTTTTACAAAACGGACAAACCACCAGTCAATGCAACAGGTAATAATTTATTATTACACAACTTGAATGAAGTAAGGAATGTTCAGGGTTTGGGCGGGAGTGTAGTCACAGTAAAATACATTTAATCTCTCATAGTCTATACAAAACCGACCGATTCCTGTTATCTTCTTCCCACGTTGCAGGATCCATTACTGTTGCCGTTTTCTCCAGTGTAGTCGTCCTTGGCGCAGTTTTCTTGGCGATTTACTTTTTCAGAAAACAAAGAAGTTCATCAAACGCTAACGATGGAAATAACGGTAAGCACAAAAAAGACAGACAGTAAAAACATAAAATCCATCAAATATTTTCTCTTGTGCGTCATTAGTCAAAACACGCCACATGACTCAGTATACTCTAATCAAAACTGGGGATATTAGAGGGTATCCACAAGTGATATAGTTCAGTCTTTAAAATGTTATTTTCACCTTTATACGTACAGTACATGTTTACCTAAAGAAAATCATTCTATGGAAGAAAACTGAGCATATTAGCAAGATTTGTAAAAATCAAAAAATCCATCTGAGGCAGCTTGTCAGATCTCACACAAAGATAACACATATATCTTCAGCAGTGTTCCCCTATCTCTTCCTACCACCGAAAATCTCGCTCAACTCGCCATTGGTCAGTTGATATTGCATCTGATTGCTTGATAAAACCACACGTTCGCTAAAATTGGTTAGAGCATGCGTACTGCCTTGTTTGGGACAGAATGCATTTTTAGGAAAGCTTATTATTGTTAGTATAGCTATTTTTATCTCAATTTTAATTTATTTACTGTTTGATTTTTTATTTAATTGTTTAATTTTTATTTTACTTGACGTTTCGGAATGTTGTGAAAAGCGCCTAGAGCAGGATTGGATAGGCACTATACAAATTTAAATTATTATTCTTATTAAGGATCTGGTGCCGACCGCGCGGAGACACGCAACAGATAGGGATTTTATGTTTTACATAAATACCGTATTAATAGTATTTGATGTATGAAAATTAAAATAATTAAGGGGAATGATTTTTGTAAGGGAACAGAAAAAACAGTAATTAGAACTACAGGTCACAAGTTGTAAGTGAAATGCCGCGAGTTGATACTGGGCAGTACTACATCATAACGTATGAATGTATTATAGAAACAATAATGCAACTATTAATGTTTTCCCTGATCAGGGAGAGGACAGGCGTACACGGCATTTGACTCGAATTCTCAGCCTGTGGGAGTGGGTTTTGATTTTATTTGACTTCCAGGTCCCAGTTCCTGGAAAGCCGATTAAACTATCCCTCGATTAGTGGTGAATCCACGGTTAAGTTTCTTATTCCTAGGATAACTAATCGAGGGATAAAAAGGCGTTTCTGAAAACGGATTTAACCCTCAGTTAACTACCCCTCGACTAAATTCAGAAAAAAAACCGGTTTGACCAGTTATTGACATGCCGGCGCGCGCGAAAATGACAATGCGCGGGGAAATGGCGTCTTACACGAAGCGTGCAAGCTCCTTTGAAAGAATCTCGTTAAAAATTCTATAAATCAAACCTTGAAATTTGTAAACATGAAAATTTGTTGGGCGCGCGTAGATGGTAATACGCGAATTGTTGCGCAAGTAGCGCACGCATCGAAGTTATAGTGACACCGCTGGACACACGCATGCTCAAAATTAACGTGAAAAACAAAAATTCGTAGAATCGAGATCGTGCTGGCATTACTTCAGACAACACAGGGATCTCACAGGCACAGGGATTCTGTCAAGATTAGTGTGCTGCTCGCTCGGAAGCTCGCAGCAATTATTAAAGTAGTATTGATAATTCATTAAAAAAATTGTGAATTAAAATGAACTAAATAAAGTAGTTTTTTGGAGGGAAAAGAAGGGAGTACGAAATACTGGATAACGAAAATGTTTCTACCACATCTCGTCAACCTCTTTACATCAACATCGCTCCTGATGGATCCCTGAACCTTCCACCGTACCTGAGGAACATTGTTTTTGAGTTTGAACAGTCATATGAAAACACTAAATACAAAAGACTACAACGGTAAGTTAAGGTGACTCAAAGAAGGGAATTGTTTGCTGATACGTACTGTAATAACGTGGTACGTGACAAGCTCGAGAGACAAATTGACTGACTGTGGATACAAGATATGATGAGACATTCCGACGTGCGATGAAAAACTATGAAAGGAAAATTCTTTCTCGACCTTGCTGCAATTGAAAGCAAAGATTTAATTTGTTCACCCTGTTATTTATTTACATTTTGATGTGTTTTTAGCGAAATGTTTGTTGGTTTTTACAGAAAATTGATTTTTGGTCTGACAATTGCCCCTCAACTGCTAGACTGCGTGTCACCAAATGCTTATTCCTTTATATAAACAACTGGCGACACCTTAAGACACAATAAAAAAAATTCCCATCATTTTCCATCGCTTATACTTTTATGGATCATTAACGCACCCAAATTCGCAATTAACCAATCAGAAGCCTAGTCTGCTGTCCTGATATCCTACGATAACAAGTCACTGACCTGATATCGCACGATTTTATGGTGCAAAGTTTGAAAAAGTTTGAAAATGTAACGATTAAGTAACAATCCGTGTAAGAAGTAGGCAACCCAAATCCACGGAATGCAGAAAGGTGTGAATTGTGCTATTGTTGAAACCGTCCACCTTATTGGCTAAAACATGAAAATCGACCATAACTTCATCAGGCAGCCGTTTATTTATCTCTAGTTTACTTATTGATTCCCTTTTAGTGAAAACTATTGTGATTTTTAATGCAACAAAAATTCTATGTGGGGAACATGGAAAATTAGAAGTCTTTCTTGGCCATTGTTTTGGAGTCTCACGATTGGATGAAATCTTGTAACACAAAAGAAACATCGCTTTAAAATAAAGTTTCAGTAAATTTTATTTTAAAACCATGTTGTCCATAGGTTGATGTATTCTCAGAACGAAAATCTAAACATTCTTATGTGGAGAAAGCGAAGTGCATCGGAACAATAGAGAATTGCCTACTTCTTACACGGATTGTTACTTAACGTCAACTTTACCTCTGGTTCCAAAAGTGCCTCCAACTGAACGTTTGAACTGCTGAAGTGAGTATTTGAAGATTCCATGTGACATTTGCACTATTTATGTGTTCGTTTCCTCGAGGTAAGACTTGTAAAATGATTTCTTCGGCATACACTGTAATTTTCTCGTTTTCAAATGCCGATAATAGTTTTGCAGAGAAGGGTTTTACACATATTTTGTTACCACGATTTCTCACTTTGGTCTCACTTTGGTTTGGTCTCGCCATGGGTATTTTGGCTCGAATGCGTCTCGCCAAAGTACGAACCATGGCTCGACCAAACTCCCCTGATATGCCGCCGAAGCTTACCAAAAAGGTACAATTAGATATAAATACTACAATTTTTTATCAGTTGATGCTACAATAATGGTATGAAACAAGTGTCTAGATAACTAATTATGGTTCATTTTTTACCGTAACAGTATAACCAGTTAAAGGCAGCCTTGATTTTATCTTTAAGTGCTTATAACTAAATTAGAAATACGTGTCTCGCAGAACCTCGCGAAGCTCGGGGGAGGATGCACTGCAAAATTTTAGCGATGTGGGAGGGAGAGATGGAATTTCTGATTTAAATGGAGAGGTTGGGTTGCTTGCTGGCAATGACCTCATTTAAAGTTGAGACATTTTCGTTCTCAGTCTCTTCAATTTAACTTGTACTTTGTGCCCTGTCTTCCTAAAATAAAATAAATGGGAGCTGGTGTTGGTCAGTGTTGGGTTTTGAGCTGTGGGTCGCTGTAACTGTCATGGGACTGCCATGGGACTGCCTCCCCCCCCCCCCCCAAATCTTCATTAATTTTTGTCAGAAGGAAAATTGGTCTGAAAGTGGATGTATTAAGTACTGTTGTGGGACATGGGTCCAGGACAATATGCAGCGGTGTTCTGTTTATTTTGATTGTGTCAATTAAATTCCATTTTTGAAACTTGTGAGCTAGTGCTATCTCCTGTTCCCTTTACATACTGTTGTAGTTTTTGTTCTATATACTGGGAATCAAACAATTGGTAATGCAATTCTCTATTCATTTGAATGGTTGAGATCACAGGAGGTTACTGCTGCTGAGTGATGATGTCCAAAAAATAACAACTCAATGGTGAAAGTGGCATGAGATTCTCCCAGCAGTAACAATACTATATTTTGGATACAGGTCATGGGAATTACAAAATTGATTACAAAACATGAATATTCAAGATGAAGCAACAGATTCTCTACAAATACCATAAGCAATGTATAGAGACCTGGATGGAGAATTTGTAGGTTAAGACCAGGACTTAGACCTTCATGACCAGTTAGCGCCTTTAAAAATCTTGAAATCAAAATTAATTTGTTGATGTACATTCTCCTTACTGGTGTCAATGCAGTTCACATAGCCATATAACTACAGTGAATTTGTATTCAATTTCCACAAACAACTTATGTTGAAGGTGATCAGGTTCTCAATTTGTATAATCTATGTACTTGCTCGTACACTGATATTGTGAGGAGATTTAAGGTACTGATCGCCGTTCCAATAATAAATGTGAAGCAGTAATGTTGATGTGTCATGTGTTTAGCTACATGTATACGGTTGCTACACATTGACATTAGCTGGTCATGATTGCTAACAAAAAATTGTTTTTTTTCCTAACAAAATGTTTTTATCCAAATTGTAAACAGAAATTCTCCTTACTAAACCATTCGAATGTTATTTCTTATTGAACTATTTTATGAAGAATGCTGTAAACTCAAGATACTGTATACGTATACAACTCGATCACCGTTTCATTCAAAAACAATGTAAATGTTGTATATTTGGGAAATAATTTCCACCTGTGTGATCTGTAGTTTTGATCATTTATCTGTAGTTTTGATCATTTAAAACGTTCCTTAGTGACGTTAGTGAGAATATCAATAAACATCAAATTACAGTGTGTTGTAAGAGAATTATTGTTCAGTGTTTGATTATCCTCTCAGTAGTTTAGCCGGTGATTTGAGCTATATTTCTTAATCGCTCTTCTTCTCTGAGCCTTTCCTGTAATCAGTGTTTGCTTTTCCCTACTGTATCAGGTATGAAAGATATTCGTCACGAGTATTTAGCTGATCGTGTAATTCTTGCCGCCTCTCGTTGCGTTTACAAACAGAATCATTTTGTCCAACACTTCCAGTCGGTGTCGCCTCTCCTGATCGGTTTCGTTCAGAATTCTAATGGCGGCATTTTGTCAAGGCGTTTGAACCTAGTCAAACGGTGTGCCTAGGCTGTTCGAAGTCTTTGTAATCTATGCTCTCGTTGTCTCTTCGTTGCTCGATCGCGATCGCGCTGAATTTCAAGTCACCGTTCAGCGGAGTTTCGGTGGTTAATGTTCACGGACAAGGATTTCCAGCCTCTTGTGGAATCCAGCGTTGTTGTCTTTGTTGTTCTTCCTCATTTGCATCAGAAATTGGTTGTGTTTCACCGAGAGTAAACATTTTTTCACAGACTATGAGTAAGGTTAAACGGCCGCCGGCACGGCCCATGAATAAACATGAATACGCCATTGTTAGCGGTCGCGATTTTTGTTGCCAGGCAACTGCCGGACACCATCAAGTATATATATAAATATATTTTTCGCTCGAATTCACGCGGCTCAGCTCCCGAGGGACGACAAATTTATTAACCTCGCTTCGCGAGGAAAAATAAGCTCGGTGACCCTCGATTTTTATTATCGAATTGTAATTGGCATGTTAAGATAAAACTCTTTACAAAGTTTAAAAAAATTCTTGGGAACAATAATTTTAAATTTCGAAAAAAAGACCACTAACGTGGGGTAAAGAAAACCTTCAAATAGCCATAAAATGCGTCACATTTTCTTAATACATCCCTATCTTGTTGAACTTGAATAGTTTAAATTTGTTTAATTGATTTGTTGATCTTACACACGCTGTTAATAAATAAATTTATGCAGTGCGAAATTTGGTTGTAGTGAGATTGAGACCTGTGTTAAGTGCAGATGTGATATTAATCATTGGTATATATAAAATATTATAAAATGCTCAGGGAAATGAACGCGCTATTATTGATCATTAATAATTCATTAATAATTCATGAGCATATCAGCCAATCACATGACGTAAATCGATCACGTGTATGAACCTTTATAACTGGTAATCTACGGTCATTATGAAAAGCCTGGTGGCGGCTTTGATTTCAGTCACAGGAGAGTGCAGGGCTGAATGGGCAAACAATGCAATTATCGCTAAATTTTTTATGAGAATGATTTTAAAATGACCACCGTGATATTTATATAAAGATCACACGTAATCTTTATCGAAGAATACTAATTTGGGTAGTAATTGTTCAGGATTCTTAGTACAACAAATGGTGACTTTTTTTGTTTACTACTGTTTTACGAAATCTTGTCTTTTGCCATTCTATTTGGAATCTTCTCAATAAAATAAACAACCAACAGTTTAACAAGTGAGCCGTTATTTGAATGACACCAGCGCCCTCGTGTAAATTGCCATGTAAGCGACTGGTTCGCATATGCAAGCTGCTTATTTCTGCTCGTTCTCTACCACTGAAAAAAAAAATCTCAGACGTTTTATCTACCGTACCTGTCAACTTTGGTATAACATTTTTCAGTAGATGTTTTTCCTCAGAACTTTAAAATCCCAAAACTTTCGACAGGAGCCGGGAAGCAATGGTCACTTCGTCGAAGACGTGGCACATGTGTTGTATGCTAACTTCTTGTATGCTAATTTCCTCTTTGCACAAAACCGCAATTGTTTTAATTCCGAAGGGACACACTTTTGAAAGAATGTTTTTGAAGCCGTTCAAAAAACTCGCAGTACGTGTATTATCAGGTGTATAAACTCTCGGCTTCGCCTCGAGTTTTAAACCTGATAATACACTAGCTACTGCTCGTTTTTAAACAATACATAAAGCACGCGCGAATTCTTGTCCCTTTGCGGTCGTTTTTATTTTATAAAGGAAATAAAAAAGATTTGTTCGTCGTGCAATGTTAAGTTATATAAGCACGCAGGAACTTTTAAAAACACTCGAGAAGTGCAGCTCGTGCTTCTCTGCACTTCTCTCGTCTTCTTAATAATTCCCGCGTGCTTATATAACTCAACAATGCACTCGGCGCGTTTTTTATTTCATTAATTATTATCGTGTTGGTTGTCCTGTGGTTTATGTGCTGTAAAATTTGAGATTTTTTGGTAGACGGTCTTCCAAATGGCCGCCCCTATTGTTTTTTTTTCAGGGGCTCATTTCCGCCGGAAATTCCTTCGAACGCGTCACCATAGTCTGTGATTACTGCTAGTTTTAATAATTATTTATTATTATACACCAAACCAGTAGATAGTGTTTTTCGCGCGCTGTCATTGGCTACTCAACTCGGAATAGTATTTGCCATTAACCTCCAGTCATTGTTCTGGATTTTGCGCGCGAGGTTTTTTCCTTATCAGAAAAGTAACTATTTTTGGCTGGCTATCCACTGGTTTGATATATACTACTTTATAATTCAACACATTGATACACTGCCCAAATATGGGAATAAAACTCTCGATATCCGAAGGTCTACTTGACGTATATCCAGCGATGGTAGTAAATTTCGCATTTTGAAGGAAAGTGAAAATGACCGCTGCCTGCAATTTCGTATCTTTGGGAGAAAAAACGCGTGCACGATTAGATAAAAAAGGGAAAAGAAAGAAAAAAAAAGAGAAGGAAAAAAAAAAGAGAAAAAAATAATACAATAAAAATTATACATAAAAATCTAATACATACAATAAATATAATAAGTATAATTTATTTTTTAACATTTAACTATAAACCGCCTCTAATTTGATTTCCAGGTTTAAACCGTGATGTCATACCTTACGCAACTTCATCACTGGATTGGATTGAAATAATCATCGCCAATAATGTGCACAGATACGAGACACCTGATGACGAGAATGTTCCCACCACATTTCGTCAACCTCTTTACATCAACATCGCTCCTGATGGCTCCCTGAACCTTCCACCGTACCTGAGGAACATTGTTTTTGAATTTGAACAGTCATATGAAAATACGAAATATAGACGACTGCACCGGTAAGTACAAAGAGAATCTCTTTTAGTCGCCTTTTTTTGCTATTTCCTGGCCGTCACTTTGTTGGGCAACATCGGATAACGATAATTGACACGTCTGCATAGTACCTCCATCAAAGCCATAAGGTTCTAGCAAGGTCGAGGGACAAATAGGTTTAAATAATGTGATATTATTAATCAGTAATCAATAAGCCTGAAGTTCTATATCTTCGAGTATTTTATTTCAGGAGACGAAGATCTCTTGGAGGAGCAGTAGACATACATGGGAAACCCTTATACGATAAGCTGGATAGAGTGATTTCTCCATGCACTGCTGCTTCCCACAACGATAACCGCAACCAAGAAGCAGTAGAAATTACAACTGCAGATACCTCCAAAGAACAAAGAGAACACAACTCCATTGACTTGGGTAAACTACGAGGGTTTGTGCAGGGTATTCAGGGTGATGTCTGCAACATGCAGATGACCGAAAACGGTGCTGCCGAACAGGCAACACATCGCCGTCGCTTCTCTGTTGATCTGGGTGAGGTGAGAGGGTTCATTGCTCTTAGAGAAACGAGCCGGATGTCTTCTAAAGATGAGTGCACAACATTAGCTGTCAAGCCAGAAGTGCAAGAAGCAAGTCATAACGATGTCATTTGTTGATTACAAACAGTTGGCTCACATAGAAAAAACAATCACGTATCATTAAAAATTAATTAAAACGAATATTTTAATACTAAAACAGACTTGAAGTTAAACGATACCAAATATGATTTTACAAAGCGGACAATTTAGCGTTAAGATTTTAAAGTTCCGGCAAGATGGAGAGGATGGGTGTTATCGGTGGCTATGAAGCCCCGCCTCTCCCCACGTTAGTGCAGCGAAAAAATTAATTGAAAAGTTTTGAATTTTTGGCTTGATAATTTAAACGTTTGTGGTTTTCCCAAATATATTTTACCGGCTACTAACATAAATTTCCTGAAGTCTGTCTGTAAGTAAAATTGTAAAAACAAAATAAAATAAATCACTTTTCTACTCTTTCCACTTTCCTGATTTCCACTCCAGATCGACACAATTTCATTTCCGGGCTCTCCAACTCTAACCATTTTCGATGACAAAATGTGGCGCAGAAAGCCCACACTGGAAAACGACAGTCCGTTTGGGAGGTTTGATCGAGATTAATTTAATATTCATACAAACGTGCAGGTTTTCGTTGACAAAGTTTGGTAAAGAGCTGCGTGGTATCTGATTTTGTTTGACAATTCTTTTAGTTTGTGTTTGTAATTTGTCTATGTCAAAACGACAAACATGTCAGTTTTTGTCAACCCTTTCAATCCAATTTGCTGATGTAGATGCGTCAATTTTTCTCTGCTCGGCCGCTGTTCGTATTTCCTGAAGAAAACTTGTCAAAGAAAATTTGTTTACCCGTGTGTCACGAACAAACCATTTGTCAAACAAAAACGTTTTGTCGTCAACATCTTCTTGACAAGTATGGCTTTCTTTTCTTTCAGGAGAACAATAATTAATTAATAATTAATTTTGATATATATAGCCATGTTGAAATTAATTTTCCTCCAACGTCCTATTATTATTTAATTTATTTGTGAATTCATGGTTCGAACTGGTCACTACTTAATCTCCAAGTTTCTTACAGAGCAGAGATGTCCCGCCGCTGAAATAGCAGGTGCAAAACGACAACAGACTAGTTCAATCAGTGCCCCGGCCTGGGTTGCTCATCTAAACGGGCGAACATATAAATACAGGGAGTAAGGTCTATTTCGCAATGATTTCACGGAGTATCTTGACTGTGGTTTTTGTCTCATGCTCATTCTTCATCATAATATCAGGTATGAACTCTATCTGCCATGTCATCAAAAAAATATTTGAAGTTGCTACGTGCATACTGTTACGTGGATACTGCTAAGTAAGATTTTCAACTCACATAGTAAATTTTATGAGGCGAAGTAAGAATTTTGTCACTTCAGTTCCGGGTGCGGTTGAAGGCGCAGTCTATCAAAGCCAAATATCTGTGGTGTCGTCTGACTTGACCATCTAAGAAGTCTCAAATGTCATTTTACTCACTCGCTTTGCTTTAAACGCAACCGTACGACTTCACTTTCGTTTGATTCAACAAGTTGCAATTTCAGCGCAAACTAAGGGAGCCAAATTGCCTTTAGTTTGACTGTTTCTCGTCATTCTCCCGGCCGAAACAACGAACAGATTGGTAGGGATATGTTTATCACCTTACATTTTTGATTGCGAAAATGAATACTATACTTAATTCCCCATTCTAGTCTGTCGTCTAAATTAATGTCATCAAAATTTAGGAAACACGACGCCCATGCTTTCATATGATTTAAGGGCAGCTTCTTTAGGGTGTTGCGAATGCTGCGACCACCAACTAACGCAAAACAAAAGATTCAAAAGACACTTAATCGCAAATACCCACACCGCAACACAAACGTTATACCCGATTTAAGAAACTGTCTCAGGCTTTCGCAAGTAGACTCCCAGTAACAAAGCATTACGGCTCGATCCTTGTTCTCTTTTTTAAAAGTAGCGATCCTTCCAGAGGGTTGTTATTTGGTAACCGAACAATGTCACTTAAAAGAAAGAGCTACAACAATAGCATAACCGAACGTCATAACGTCAAAACGGAACACGGAAGAGACCAAGGAAATATGACAACAAAAAGTACACCTTAGCAGTAGGAACTAACCCGGAATTGCTACGCCTATTGATCGCAAATGATTCTATAATTAACAACTGGTTCATGCTTTAGCGTGCACTATCGAGTTATGGAGCACGTGGGAAGTTTGGAGAGCACGAAAGAAGCTAGAGTTGCTCGAGGGGATAGCCGAGGGCAACTCTAGCTTCTTGAGTGCTCTCCAAACTTCCCACGTGCTCCATAACGCGATAGTGCACAGCTAAAAGCATGAACCAATTGTTTTATAACATAGCCGGTGGAATTGTGCATCAAATCCGACGCGAAAAACGGACAACAATATCAGAAGTGATTGTTCGCGGTAAGCGAAATATTAAGCAAAATAGGAATTGGTTTTATTTCAAATTTTCTGTTGAAAGCTCGGGTTTTATTTTACTGCAGTTTAAATACAAAATTCTTTATTTTTAAAACAGAAATCACGGTCAAGAACGGCACCTTTATTTATCAGCGTGCACTATCGGGAACGTATACTGAATTTGATTGCGCGGCTCTGCTAGCTATGTTATAACATTCCTTTAGGAATAATTTGATCAGAAATACTAAAAGCCGTATGAAAAATTTGTTAGTATGATCATCAGTCAGGCTTAACTCTTCAAAAGGGAATTCAGCCTTTTTACAAAAATTACAAGCATTTTTATGGGGGGAGATTATTATGTTTTCTTATGATTTTTTCTTAATATTTTGCACATGTTCCAACTGCAATAATTTTTTCTTTGTGGTGTATTATTCTAAACATTAACCTTTTACTTAAATAATGTTCTGTACGTTGCTTCATTTTGTAGATTTGATTACGGAAAACTTATTGCATGGCAAAACCTTCTCACTATCAAAAAAAGAATCGTGGTCTGAATATTTGAAACCTGCCTAATTAAAACACGCTCTTTCATTTTTGAAACGTCAAATAGCTCCAGCTTTCGATAGGAATGCCTAACAAAAGGTTAGAAATTACTTTGCGAAATTACTTGAGCAGTTCGGGTATAAACAAAGGTAGTTAGTCAAATATTTGATACAAAAAAACTCCGGTGACATTGCGTTATTAAGTGCTAGAAAAGGACGTTTAGGGAAGGGAAATTTCAGGGAATTTTATTTCCCATATTGGCGAGCTGCTTTTTTTTTTTTTTTGTACGAAAATTATATTTGTTTTCGTTTTCGCTCTGCGTTGTCAAAGGGCATTATGGACTTTAAGATACGGTGACTACGGACTACGGACTACGGACGGAACGAAAATTAGGACTGGAACGTGACACAGTTGCTCTTGCTTTCTACCGTCGCCAAGTTGACGACGGTGCGTAGTCGGCAAATTTCACGTGGTACGGAGTACGGAGTCATGAAAAATGTATGAAAAAGGAAGCTTTAAGTCAGAATATTGACTGAGGAGTTTCTTCTTTCTAACACGTAGACTAAAAACCCTCTGAAGCAATTTCATGTGCTTTTCAACTCAGTTACTCAGAAAAGCGAACAATTTACGGCTTACTTTTGTTTACTAATTTTGACCGCCACATTGTTTAACTATTTCACACAAGCAACAAAACTTACGATGTTAACACTCTCTTTGAACTGTGCCGGAACTCTAAGAGCCTCGGACAAACGAGGAAGATCTTCGTTGCTCACTCTAAACTTAAGCATTCACTTGAATCAAAGGAGTCGAGTCAAAAACCATCGTACTCCCAGTATGATTTGCAAGCATCAAACAAAAGTACAAATTCTTCTTCAGAGTTGTCCAGTCGGAGTTGTCGCGGTGACTTTTTGGTTTGTTTTATTCAAACGTTTAAGAATACTTCGATTAATTTATTTTTCAGGAATTTTAGATTTAAATGACATGGTAATTAAAGACGATGAAAAATTATCCCTGTTTAATTAACGCCGGGCCTACGAGGCCGAGATTTGAATAAACGCCTCTGGCGTGGCTAAAACGTGAAAATCTACCATCACTTAACCAGGTAGTGCATTTATTTCTCTCAAGTTTACTAATTGGTTTCCTTTTAGTGAAAACTATTCTGAGTTTTAATGCTACCAAAATTCTATGTGGGAAACATGTAAAATTAGAAGCCTTTCTTGGCCATTGTTTTGGAGTTTCACGATTGGATGAAATCTTGCAGCACAAAAGAAACATTACCTTAAAATAAAGTTTCAGTACATTTTACGTAAAAAACGTGTTGTCCGTAGGTTGATGTATTCTCAGTAAGAAAAACCTAAACAATCTTGTGCGGGGAAAGCGAAATGCCGCAGAACAATAGAACATTGCCTAGTTCTTACACGCATTGTTACTTAAACTGTTTGTGAATTTTGGAAAGTTAGCACTAGGGTATAAAAGGTGTTATATTGTTGGATGTTATATTTCAATAAAGAGATTAAAAATGGTGGTGTTAAGGAGTGAAAGTTCATTACTAAAATCAAAGTCAAATTCAAAACAGTTATGGGGCATATATTAACCGTCAAATGTAAAATGTTTACTCAAATACTGCGTAACATGTATAACAAATACTGTATAGCATCAAATACTCAAATACTCAAGGCCTACTCTGGGACCTTAAGTTGCCTTAAGTCGCCTAAAGTCACCTTAAGTCGCCTAAAGTCGCCTTAAGTCGCCTAAAGTCGCCTTAAGTTGCCCTTTGTCGCTTAAGGTCGCCTGAAGTCGTTAGGCTTAAAAAAGGCCTGCACACCTTAAAATTGCCCTAAAAGGTTTCACTTTTACTATTTCTTGAATATATAATAATTTTATTGCCCCAAATCTCTTATTTATTTCCCATATATGATTATATACTGCAAGGGTATGGCCCCATGCAGTACAACACCATGCTTCAATAGTCATGCACCATGCCCTAGCTGCTTCAGTTATATTTGCTGAGCCCTATAAAGGATGGACCATTTTATTTTTGAGGGGGGGGGGGGGGGGAATACCAAGAAAAAAAATTTATGCACAGATAAAGTATAGAAAAGTATGGAAAAATCACAAAAAAAAATTCTTGCACAGCCTCAAGATGGTAAAAAAAAAGTTCATGCTTGCTAAAACAAAATGCCCAACCCCCCACCCCTAAATATAAAATGGTCCATCCCCAAAGACAGATACCACGCAGCTCTTTACAACCTCTAATTTCATTGGACCTGTATATCATGCAGCTCTATTTTTTTTAGGTCTAGGGTCTATTGTTAGCCATTGTTGTGTTGTTTGTTCTATTGTTTTCTCAGAAAATCTTGTAAGAGCTGCGTACTGCCCCCCCAAGGAGGGTACACTCATTCATCTTCAAAACATTGACAGCTATTTCTATAGGTTTACTTATATTTCATGGACAAAGTGTTGCTGAAAGGATGAAGTTGTGACTTATATTATAATCAACATTTAATATGAGCAACATCATAAATCAAAGTGCCCTCTGGGCTATCTCCTGTAAGTTTTTCCCATCATGCAATGCTGTCATATTATGTCCGAATGTTGTTTTTGATGTTGCAATTGGACATTTAGGTTATAGTGCGTGGTTTCTTGAGTTCAATTTCTCTTTTGACAATTTTGTTTGTATGTAATTGGTAATGGTTATGCAGAACAAATTTCAGTACTTTCAACTCGTCTGGGTTTTCACCTGGTTTATTATCAAGAGCTACACACAAACATTGTGTTACTGTTGCCTTCCCTAAACCCGCGCCACTACTTAAAAAGTGTCAATTGCTTCTCGTCGTTTTTAACAGAGAGCAACATATGGTAAAAAAAACTCCATTTGTTCTCTGTTCAAAGAATGAACAAGTTCTTTTTTTCCATACGATTAATTACCAGCTTTTCATTATCATTTGCTGTAGACTGAAAAAATTCCAGCATTACTTAAAAGATTGTTCCCTTGGTGATTGTTATCTAAACGTGGGTTAAAACAACCAAACAGTTCACTGTATTGTGTTTCTTCACTTATATCTTGCTCATCGTTATGTTGAGCAGACGGAGCTACAGTATCTAACTGATCACGTTCCTTATTTTCAGGATCTCCCATGGCTTTTTCTTAAGAGTTCTCCTTTCTTTCCTTTCGAATATAACATGTTTAACTTGCTGAAATCTTATTTTTACATGGGATAAGCATCAAGAGCTCTCTGCAATTAATCTTCAGCATCCTTTTTATTAAACATAACTAAATGAATGATTTAGCTTTCATTCTGCGAAAAAGTTTCATTCCTCCTTTCAAGTAAAATTCTTTACAACTTTGTTCTCTGTTTTCATTATTGGGATCATCATCAATCTTATCGTCAAAATCTGTTTCAGGTGGAAATCTAGTTCTTGTAAACTTACTCAGTGTTCATCCCCTCATCTTAACTTTTGTTTTAATGTCACTGTTAACAAAATACCAGATATATTAAAACCATCGATAGGAAAAATCTAAGGACTATCCGTACCACAATTATCTCTTTAAGCAGAGACTAAATTGGGTATGAATCTTCTGACCAAAATGAACCAAAATGAGGCCTAAAAAAGTAAAAACAAAAATGAACTAAAACCCCCAACCTCACTGAAATCTGACTGTTTGACACTGGTTTGTTTGACCTGGAAAATCAACCTGATGATAGTATTGCAAAACTCTGCTTAATCATTTCTAATGATATAGCTCAAGAAAGCATCCCATCTTTTTTCTTGTCAAAGGCAAAACAGAACATTTTTACACGTCTAAAAAATCACCAACTCAATCTAATTAATGTAAATAAAAAAAATAAATTTTATTCGATCTTTAAAAGTGAAACGAAATACTCCGATTTAATTAACCATATCCTGAACCTAGAAAAATTACTTCTAAATTCGGGATAGGAAATCATACCTTAAGAATTGAAAATGGTCGAATTACAATCCCTAAAACTCCTGAACACCTTTAGTTAGAATTTGCACCCACTGTACACTTAATTCGGTTGAAGTTTATTTCACTGTATGCACTGTATGTTATATGATGAGCTACGAAATACCTTTTTTGACAAAATTATTAAACAAAATAGATTTGGATTATTTCTGATCGCTTTTACAAGCACTTATTGAAAAGTTCTATATTTGTTTGTCAACCTACAAGGAAACTGAAAGCACTAGTTCGTTAAAACCTATTGTTGTTTAATTTAGTCAGTCTCTTATATAACTTGCAAATGGGGTAAATTAACCGAGGACATTTTTAACTAAAGGGACACTGTCCCGACAGAAATATCGTGTTTTCATGATTATGACCAGGAGCTTGCTTTAGCTTGCTTTATCATCTGAAAATAGGAAGAAAAAAAGTAGCCAAAAGTGATGAACGCAGAAAAATATGAATTAAAAAGACAAAATAACGACAAAATTCCACCAGAATCGAATCGAAACTTTGAATATTTCTTGACCGCATGTCACGTAATCAAAATTGCTTAACCGTAATCAACTAATCCCGCACTTTTTCTCCAAACTACTGCTTCTGTTTTTCTCCTTGAGAATCTTTTAATCCAATTTAGTTGTATATTTGGTGACATTTGGCGATATAACATGGAAATTAACAAACACGTTATTTCAACAAAACTTCATTGTAAACGTACAGCATACGATCGCATATACAACCATTCTCAGTGAGCAATGTCAGCTTACCTCAAAGTCTATTTTCCCTTTCTTAAAACGTAGTGCTATAACAAAAAATAATACCAAATGTCCTGAAGCAACCAGTTTGACAAACCAGACTGGACAAACATTAAACACATTGTAAAGGATATTAGCCAAGCGCGCTTGATCTAGCGTGCCAAATATCTGACCACAGTCTACATTAGGTGAGATAAAATTACATTACGTTACACTTTTTGACGCTCGATACAATGAAATTTATGCTGCAACATGTTCCTAAAAAAACATAGAATTCATAATCGTACGCCTTAAAAATCATCGCTGTGAAAAAGAGATATTAAACAGTAGGAATGTTACCTAACTGAAAAAAAATTTTGTCAGGCCACAAACGTGCGCTCGCTAAACAGCTTTAAAAACATATCCTTCGACTCGTGTGTTCTGATCTATGAATGATAGCATCTAACAAAAATGCGAGAAATTTTGCTAAAAAATAAAATGCAATAAAAATGCAACAAGAATGTCCCCACAGATTCACTAAAAAGTCTATTAATAGTGTCTAACAAAAATCTTAGTTAACTAAATCGTCAACGTATGAATATATCGCTTTGTCCGGCCACAAACATGCACTCGCTAAACCGCTTTCAAAAACATGCCACTCGACTCTTGTGTTCTTATCGATAACATCTTGCTAACAAATATGCACTAGGAATGTCCCCACAAATTCACTAAAAAGTCTATTAATAGTATCTAACGCATTTTTTGCTAACAAAAATGCATAAAGAATGCATGTTAGCCCACATAAACTCCTGTAAGTTAATGAGATAAAAAGAAACACTGCTGATCAGCAGTCAATACTGATATACTGTAATGGTGCAGGCATTCCTTCACCTTCAGGGTATTATAACAACAGTGAGAGCTGTTTTGGATCACTAAGATCACAATAATTTGTAAAGTGTTTTGGGGTTAAGCCCAATTATTGCTTATCACTTTTACATTGAGCAAGTAAGCTTGAAAAGATCAAAAGCTTAACCAAAAGCAATGTAACTGTATACAAATGTACTTAACTTTTAAGCTTACTTACCCAACGTGAAAGAGCAACCAAAAATGGGCCATTTCTCCCACATACAACATCTAAGCTGCGTTCTAGCCATCCAACATTATTCTATTTACAACCAATCGTAACTGAACGTTTGAAAACTTGAAACTTCTTTACAACTTGTACATGTCATCTTCTTGACAGCTTGATGAAGCAAAGAATTTAAATCAACCTATACGCTCAAGATTACAAAATTTGCGTTGATTATGTTACTATGATGGCTCTCTGTCACAAAGGTCAAAAGGATTTCTTGTTATCAACCATTAAGCAGGAATGTGCAAAGGATTTGCAGCTGCTTTGCCTCACTCGAGCAAACATGGCCGCCACATGTTTTGACCACGTGACTTCTTGCCCACGTGCGCGGGCGCGCGCGCGCTCATGTTCAGAAAATTAGCACTCAATTGATTCGGCAAACAAAGCCAAAGCTGAAGTGTTGCTGTTGTTGAAATTGAAACACATTTTCCACTTTACAGTGCAGCCTGACTAGGCTTCGTGGCTCCCTCTAGGCTACCACTCACGTGCTTTACCTTCGTGGCGTAGATTGTCAATCAAGCTGGCCTGGAATTTTTGAAATCGTTCTTGTAGCCATTGACTGGCTTCCTGCTTGTATTGCGAAAAGAGAACTAATTCCGACAACTCAATTCAAGGTAAGGTAGATGTAAATTTCTGAAATTTATTGGTTAAGCGAGCGCGGGAGCTAGTCGCGCGCGGGAGGAAAAGAAACGCGCGAAGCATGGAAACCATCTACGATTGGAAAGGAATTCTGGGAGAATCAAAATGGCGGACGCCAATGTAAATATTGTCAACTCTGTCATTTGCTGTGCATTCATTTGTGATCCATTACTTTCTGGAAATTTTTGAGGTAATAATTAACTTCTACACCGGTAAATCTGTTAACAGCCTCATCAGTAACACTATTTAGTTTTGTTTTGACAGGTTAAATTAAAATGTTGCCAGGTGGAAAAGTGTGAGAGCATTTCGGGCCTGTAAGCAGAACTAAACAACCCTGCTAGAAAATCTTCTACGAGGGTTCGGTTCCCTGTCAGTGGAACATCCAAGTTTTCAGGAGCCGGACAAATAGTTGGAGAAAATGAGAAAGATGCGCTATTGAGAAGGACCCTCGCTTACGGTACCAAATATGATATTGGAATATTCTATTGGACTATGGCAGGAGAACAACAAATTGGCTGGGTGCCTGACCAAACAGTTTTGGATGTCGTTTGTCAAGCTTTCGAGCCAAAATTGACTGTGCAACTGCTACAACAGTGGCAGATAAATTAACCAAATTTATGTAATATGTGAAATCGAGAAGTGATTTTTAATTAACTAATTCGATGCCTTTGTTCATTGTTGTATAAATAAGTCAAGGAAAATGTATGTTAGTTTGATTCAGATCAGGTATCCATTTTTAAGTGAAAAAGTTGGATTTTTTCCCAAGATTTTGTTTGGCAGTGTATATGTTGTGGTTCAATTTTATCCTTGGTTCAAATTTTATTTTCCTTTCTTTAAAACTGATTATCACACATTACCATAGCCAAAAACAAAGGAAAATAAAATTTGAACCAAGGATAAAATTGAACCACAACATATATGATCTTTATATTTTTGTATGATTATTGTTTTTATTGCAATATCTTAAAAACATTTAAGCAGCTAACTGAATTTTTTCTCATTCTAGATAAGTAATATTGTTCCTGCCTCTTGTTTGGCTTATTAATGTTCATAATACAATTTAGCATTCATATTATTTATATAATGTTGTTGTTGTTATTGTAATAATTTGAATCTCAGTATAGCTAAAAGGGGCTTTAAAATCTGGAAACTGGAGATTTACGGCCACTCAAGTCTATCTGAGACCAAGTGAACTGATTGTGATAATTTTGTTTATTGAAATATGAGACAAACTATCATGAATGCCAGGATTCATGTCAGGACTCAAGCTGTAGCCCTAACCCTAACTCTATGTCTAACCTGAACTGGAGTCCTTGGTCGCAAACTGACTTAAGTCCTGACTCAATCGGACCTGGCTTGAATCCTGTCTCATATTTCTCTCCAGAGACCAGTGGCTTGGTATTTAGGTATAGTGATGAAGAGACTGTCAATAACTTTTGTTTCATCACTTTTTAGAAACACTTTTATGTTGCCTGAAGTTGCCTTCAGTCACCTTAAGTCGCCTTAAGTTGCCTTAAGTCGCCTTAAATCGCCTTAAGTCGCCTTAAGTCGCCTTAAGTCGCCTTAAGTCGCCTAAAGTCGCCTTAAGTCGCCAATATTTTAAACTCATTTTTCCTTAAGTCGCCTTAAATCGCCTTAAATCGCTTAAAGTCGCCTAAAGTTACGGCGACTTAAGGTCCCAGAGTAGGCCTTACTCAAAGCTTTCTAGAATATCGTGATTTGGCAAGATTTTAAAACATTTTGGAGACTTGTTCCTTGAAAATGGGACAACTTTTTAATGTTATAGTTTTATCAACACTTCGCATCTTTGTATTTTTTTTCGCTTTATTCACGGATTCACATTTTACGAGTATTCCGCCTAATTATATCTCTGCTTTTGCTCCCGGGGTATCAAATAGAACAAAAGCGAACGAAATTTCAATCGAAAGTAATCGATTATGTTTGATTTTGTTTGGAATTCGAACAAACACGGAACTTTTTGGTGAGTTCAATTCTAGTTCTAAACTTATCGAACATAAACGAACTAAATTGTTCGATATTGTTTGATTATTTTTGGAAAAGGAACAAAACCGACCTGTTCTCGAGGACGACTGATACGCTTAGCGGTACAAAACCATCTGTGAAATCTGTATGAACAGGAGGTGAAATTATCCTTAATTTATTAACGCAAAACGTTAACCGCCATTTCCTCCTGGTTTCCTGTTTTACCCTTCACATATATTTATTTCCCAAGGTGTTGTGTCTTGTCGTGGCGGGGACTGAGGCTTGTGTTCACTAAATCAAGCTATGAATATATGGCTTTGTCAGGCCACAAACGTGCGCTACAAATGAATCACTCTAATTCAGAATAAACAAAATAACGAGAGCTTGAATTTTTGATAAAATACGGCCAAATAAATTGCTGTCTCTTCTAACGTTCTCTAAAATCTTAGTTAACTAAATCATCAACGTATGAATATATCGCTTTGTCAGGCCACAAACATGCGCTCGCTAAACCGCTTTCAAAAATATGCTACTCGACTCTTGTGTTCTTATCATAGTATCTAACAAAAATGTGCTAACAAAAATGCAACAAGAATGTCCCCACAAATTCACTAAAAAGTCGATTACTGCGCCTTTCAATAATATGCGGAATTTGAGATTCAAATCTCCACCAACGGTTGCGTTATTCCCTGCCGTCAATCATAATTAATACGAAAGCCAACAGACCATGTAAAAATGAAACAAACAAAATGGATCAAAATCTACCAATCATAATGCACGGACGTGACCTTTTGAACTCATTGAAGTGAAGATCTGTTTCCGGAGAGGTAAGCTAAGATGATTGACGGCAGTGTAAAACGCAACCGTTGGTGGAAATTTGAATTTCAAATTCCGCATGTTATTGAAAGGCGCAGTAATAGTATCTAACAAAAATTTTGCTAACAAAAATGCACAAAGAATGCATGTTAGCCCACATAATACTCCTGTAAGTTAAACATTAACTTACAGGAGATAAAAACCTATTCTGGGACCAAAAGGCGCGGACGGGCTACTTCTTATATCTATGACCTCTAACACCCTTTGTGACGTTGTCCGTATTATAGAGGATTTATCGTAGACTTATTTCAGTAAGCTGCATGCACGCAATCAATTTTTTTTTTGGTTTTTATGAAATCCAATTGTCTCATGTAGATTAGTCGGCAAAGAAAATTTTGTCAACGATTTGTGAGCGATTTTCGTTTACGCTAAACCCTTTTGTGGCTGTGTCGCTATAAAACTTAAAGTACCGCTTCTAATAAATTAAGCCAAATAATAGGGGCGGCACAATTAATAAACGTAAACAATTGCCCACTCCAGAAACTATTAAAAATAAACAATATAAGAAAGGCTGACTGTACAGTTGGGAAAAAAAATTGTATATTTTGTTTATTAAAAATACCATAATACTCCTTAAAGTGCAGGTTTGGGTGGTACTTGATGTAAGCCTCGTTTTTCCGATTTCTTTTGTTTTCTGCACGAACTGCACGTGCTATGCTAGACTACGAGCAGTCTCTCTTTCCCTTAGTCCGTCGAGCGACAAACGAAAAAACATTAGCGAACGGATAATGGCCGCGCTAAACTGGGGGCGAGGCAGGCAGGCGCGGCCATTATCCGTTCACTAGTGTTTTCTCGTTTCTCGCTCGACGAGTCGACAGACTAAGCTGGGAAAGAGAGACTGCTCGCAGTCTAGTGCTATGCTTCAACTTCGTGGCAATTTGCATAAGGTGCACATTTGTATGCGAACACACAATGCTGCGTCGCAGCGTTCCCACATGTACTCTGAATTCCATTGTGCCATTCTAACAAAGGAGACTTGAATAATTACACGCCGGTGAGGCGGTGCCTGCACATAAAAGAGTATTATGGTATTTTTCGGAGTGGCCAATACATGTACATGTGCGTTTTACATTTTGGTACATTTCTTTGCCGTTCCCTGCAAAACAACGTCAAATGATCACATTATGGGTTTTGTGGAGAACGTGAACACACGATGGTTAATTTTCCTTTCTCTATTTAAGCTGAAAAGCCGTCCCTACGAATTCAGTTCCTGGACAATTCAGTCACCTTAGACAAACTAAACTAATTGGAACAATTACAAAGAAGTTTAAAAGAGCGTGAATCCTCGTTTCAAGTGACGTTTTCATTGGCGTTGCCGTCGTCGTTGCTTAATCCACCTAATATCATTTAAAGTCCCTTGCTTGAAATTGAATTTTCCGTCTTTAGTTAATTACCTTCCCGTATTTCCCTTTAAAGTGCTTGATACTCCGCTGTCCAAATTCCCTAAAGACAAGTTGTCAAAGAAAATCTGTTTACCTGTGTGTCACGAGCAAATCATTTGTCAAAGAAAAAACTGAGGGTCTCCCAGGGGGGTCCATGTTTCCTTGTTCCCATCAAAAATTGGTCTGTGTTCCCTTGTTCCCACCATTTTTTCTCATGTTGTACCGTTCTATTGAATCTATAATTTGATTCAACACTCGTCACAAATTCAGTAACTTTTTTAAAACAGTAAATGCTTTGTCTATGATTCTCTTCTTTATGGACACACAATGGCAGGTTCCTGTAGGATTAGGACAATGAATGGCGAGCCTTTCAATTAACCTTAGAGGTTTTTTTGACGCGTAACCGTTTGAACTACGATCATGGTTGACTATAATTGGTTCATTTTGATTGTTAATATTAACGCGAGAAGTGATCAAAAGTTGTTGCAGTCCGCTGCTGCCCCGATCCCTTGTTGTGTTTCTTGACCGTGGGCATCCACGCACATTAAGGCAATGGTCGATAGTGGCCGCCCATTGGTTGGTTGTATTCACAAATAGCAGATGACGCAAATCGATTTTAAAAAGAGACAATGTCGGGACAAAGCCGATCAGAAAAGTGATTTTTACGTCTTTTATTTCAATTTACGTCATTTATTTCATTTTTTTGGTCAGATTCCCCTTCACAAAGTTGACAATGTTTGTTCCCGTGATCCGCAAAACTGTTTCAAGGTTCCCGTGTTCCCTAAGATTTTTTCTCTGTTCCCCTTGAAATTGGTCATGTTCCCTTGTTCTCCCAAACCCCTGGGAGACCCTCAAAACTTGTAAAAAACATTTGCTCGTCAGCATACACTTTAAAAGTGCGGCTTTCCATTCCTTCAAAAAAACATAGTAATGTACAAAAAACAGATATGCATCAATTAATTTGACTGCTGAAATTTAATATTGAAATTCATTTTCCTCCTACTGCCCTATCAAGGGTGGCGTGATGCACTGCCCTCTTTAATGCGTCTCTTTCAAAGGGTCAACTATAAAAGGTGAAGCTATCAAGTTTTAAAAGATTTGTATTGTCTGTGAATTCAGTGCTTGGAACTGAAGCGCTGAATAGTGCTGGTCCCTACTTGTTCTCCAAGCTGCTCACAGAGAAGTCCCGCCGCTGAAATAGCAGGTGCAAAACGACAACAAACTAGTTCGCTTGGTTGTTCATGTAAACGGGCGAACATATAAATACAAGGAAGTAAGGCCCATTTCGCAATGATATCACGGATGATCTTGACTGTGGTACTAGTTATCATAATAACAGGTATGAATTCTGTCATGTCATAATAATACATTTGGTGTTGCTGCGTGCATATTGCTAGGTATGATTTTCAACTCACATTTCAATTATATAAGGCGAAGTACCGGTTGCGTTCTGGGTTGCGTTGAAACGGCGCAGTCAATCAAAGCAAATGCACATAACTGTGGTGTCGCCTTACTTCACGATCAAACAAGTCTCAAATTTAAAATTTACTGCTGGTTCTGAGCCCGGGGGGGCCCGGGATTCTGAGTAACCTACAACACATTTTATTCCCTCGCTTTGCTCTAAACGCAGCCACACGACTAAACTCTCGTTTAATTTAACAAGTTGCAATGTCGGCGCAAATTGCCTTTGATTTTTTCTCGTTAGTTTCTTACCGGCCGAGGCAAGATTCCACCTGGGGACCCAGCTCGCGTATAACCGTACACGTTTGATTGTAAAATGAACACTAAATTTCTAATTTCGACTGGGACAGATAATCCGTCGATACAGCTGTAAGTTTAAGAGTACCACTGATAAAATTAGGAAACCTTGCATACAACTGTGTTTGAAAGAAATTGCTACTGCCATGCCCGCAAAAGCTAAAACATTCACGCACCTTTATCTCCGTTTCTAGGTAAGATATATAACATTAGCATCTGCAGCTCGATTTTTACAATATTTTCTCGCGAAAATTAGCGATGACCTGCTCGCCGGGTTGCTATTTATTAACAGATGTGATGTGATGGTTTAACACAAGGGCTTCTAAGTAACTTGAATCCACCTTTGAATAGACCTTTTTGCTTAACAATATTTTCGAACATTGTGCAGACGAAATTAACAGCTGACAAACCTTTCCCGTGGAAATGTAAACATTTGTCAGTTTCTATTATCTTCGACTCAATAAAACTTTTTGTCGCAGATTAAAGTGATTTTACTTCAACTGTGAAACAGAAACTAGTCTATTAGTTAGTGTGTAACACTATCTATCACTATCTATTACACTAGCGCTAGACCTTGATAGAGTGATTCACAATCTAACAATTAGTGTGTGATAGTCCAAATTAAACAAAAGAAAACAATGGAATTATTGTCCAATAGTGCGTACTATTTCACGGGTTAACTGTAATCGCTCTAATATTCGAGGATAATAGAAACTGATACGAAGTACTACGGCGTAAAATCCTACTATCTATTTCACAGATGAAGTAAAAGCACTCTAACTATTTTTGAATATTTAATTGTCTGTTGTTTCTGAACCAATATTGTTTACATTCCACGGAAAAAGTTTGTCAGCTATTGTTCGAAAATAAATCAAAGCAAAAAGGTCTAATGTGAAAGAGTGAAATGCACATACTTACACTCTTCTTTGTGACCATGGAAACGTGTCTATTTTAAAGAAGCCAAAGTTCGAAGTCAGCTATGATCTATATGTTATATGTTAGGTGTGAATACTAATTTTCAACAACAACAATAAAACGGAACACGGAAGCCGAACCCGCGATGTGTGACAACAATATAGCAGGGCGTGAGAACTGACAACAAGGAATCGAATAATTTTATGATTGTTACCAAAATTATAAACATTTCTTAAGAAGAACAGGCTTTGCCCAACAGTCACGCTGACGGCTGACAGATGCTGTGCATACCAATTCTTTTTGGCTGTGTTTCAATTCACGAGGCGGTTTTTCTCGCTTAACATTCCTTGAGGTGATTTGTTTACCGACAGCGTTAAGCAGCTTAAATAATTTATGTGTTTTCACGGACAGAGCTTTGTTCATTTTTCTTGATGTTTGTCCCTTGTTATTCGCGGAATAACAAGAAAGATGGCGGGAAACAGAGACGCCTGCAAATATTTGATTCTTATGTTTATTGGTGTCAGTGCTATCGCGCTTGTTCCAGCATCAGAGACGGTAGAAAATTCAAATTGTAATCATGAGGAACTGGATAGCGTACCATCGCGTTTCTATTCGCGGCAAATGCAAATTATGTCACCTCTGATGTACCCATCTCGGTTGTTTGAACGCTGGCGAAATGTGATTGGCCGAAATTAATTGCCGACTCGCTTAAGCAACCTGGATTGGTGGCTTAAATTTAACAAGAGGCTCCAAGCAGCCTATACTCATGCGCATGCGTAAGAAAGTTTTATGATATATTTTAAACAAGATTAGAAGATGTCCGACATGGAGAAGAGTTATTCCTTTCATTCAGTCATCGTTCCTACAAACCACGTTGTTTACTATTGAATGTTTTGGAAATGAAGGCTGTGCCACAATGAAGCCAGTGATTCTTCTAAGTCTTATATATACCAAACGTGAACATTAGTAATGTAAGTAGGGTTGTAGGAGACGCTGAAGTAACGCTGTTTTACCGGAAGTGAGAGTAGACGGAAGTCACTAAACAGGAAGTGTAAATGGCAAGGCTATTAACCGGAAGTGCATAATTTAAAATATGCGTGCATAAATTTGCATGCAAAATCGTGACACCAAAAAAAAATAACAAGAAAAACGGAACCGAAAACTTACCTCATGCCGCTTCGCGCATGAGTAATGAGAATTCTATTGAAATTCGCCGACTCGCTTAACTTTAAGCGAGTTGGACAAGCAACTGTTTTCACGTAAAAAAGTACAATTTCAACCTTAAACGACACTCGTGGTCTGAATATTGGAAATCTGCCTAATTTAAACATGCCCAGGAGCCCATAACCCTGGCATGCCCTTTAATTTTCTAATCAAGCTTTAAAAAAATTAACTCGGAATATTGCAAGGACGTGGCACAATTGGCTTTCTTGGGGAGTCTGATCGGGTTTCTATTCACAACACTCGTAATGATATGCGAAAACGAAACATGTGAAAATAACACATTCCTAGCGACTCAGTGCATGCAGGCATGTGCACAAGGGTGTTGTAAGACTATAAATACTGAGTTCAAGCAGAACAACACTCCTTTCGTGCTAAGTTGTCAGCCAGCGGAGCAGTGAAGGAAGACTCTCTTTACGTTTTTTGACCCACGCGAATTTTCTTTCTACCTCATGACTGAAGCGCCTGAAGTACAATTTCCACAACCTCTGGCAAACCCTGAGAACCAGGCGTGCCTTTCTCGAAAGTCCCTAAAATTTTTCGGACCCGAAAGCTGTGTTACTTGCAGAATGTTTACCAATAAAGATTCGGTTTTTGTTGAATTTGAAAGCTAAGCAATAAATCTTACGTTTACTACACAACTTTAGCTGATTTGTGGGCTAAAAAGTTCAACGCCTTTCGTTAGAAAACTACATTTAAAAAATTGCTTTCGGGCCCGAAAAGTCTTCGGGAGTTTCGAGAAACGCACGCCAGGACCGAGCTTCACCAGTTGGAAACCCTCTAGTACAAGCAGCAAGGGAAGCGGCGCCAGCCCAACAGCCCGCTCAGAACAACGCGAACGAAGCACAGAATGAACTCGTGGTAAACTTCGGTGTTTTTCTTAGTTCTTCTTGAGTTTTTGTATTTTACTACTTTGGGCGCATGCTTTAAGGTCTGGTTATTTTCTTCGGTGTGGTGGTAGGTTTTATTTTGCGTGGCCGGAATTATCAAAATCTTTCGTGGGCGTGTTATGTTGTCTTTTCCCACGGGTTTCTGCTTCGCTCTTACAGCGGCATTATTGTTTATCAGGTGCATGGGGATAGTATTTTTGCCAAGTGAACACGACAAATCACCGGTTGATTATGTAATCCGTTTATTCTCTTTCTCCCGATCAGAATATCACAATGTTTTCTGCTTTGCTCACAGTCGAATACAAGTCCCAAGAGCTCTCACGAACTATACACATATATGATATATATTTACGATCACATTGCACGCATTTTTCTGATTCTTTGGTATCTAATCGAATGACAACGGATGTCATCTTAATCAAAATCATCATCATGTTGTTATCACGCGAGGCTTTCCGCCCGTCATGCAATTCAGATAGAATCACGTCTGATATAGATTATGCAAATTATACGGGTAATAATGGCTGGTCACAGTTTACGACAACGCCGTGTGTAGTCACGGGGGTGAGTTTTTCACCAGGTATATTCCTTTACGGAATATGTATACACCGTGTGTAGTCACGGGGGTGAGTTTTTTACCAGATATATTCCTTTATGGAATATGTATACGCCGTGTGTAGCTACGGGGGTGAGTTTATCACCAGGTATATTCCTTTATGGAATATGTATACGCCGTGTGTAGTTACGGGGGTGAGTTTTTCACCAGGTATATTCTTTTACGGAATATGTATACGACGTGTGTAGTCACGGGGTGAGTTTTTCGCCTGGCGTATTCTATGCAACGGAATATGTATACGCCGTGTGTAGTCATAAGGGTAAATTTCTCACCAGGTATATTCTGTACGTGGCAGAATATGTTTATGCCGTGTGTAGTCACGGGGGATGAGTTTTACCGAGTCCCTTCTGAACTGGATTGGTGACAGAATATTTCTATACGCTGTGTATACAGTAGTCACGACAGTGAGTTTTGCTGAGTTTTATCTGCAATTAAAAGCAGAACATGAACTTATAGGACGTGTATAGTCATGGGGAATGAACTTTCACCAAGTTATGAATTTGTGATATATTATGAATTGTGTTGAGTCAAGGCGTGTTCGTTGACTCCAACCGCCTCTTTTTCTCCTGCTCCAGAGATTGAAAGGCGAAATTACGAAACTGTATTCAACTGTAGAGAGCTCCATGAAAGGCATTATGAGTTATGCATCACGTCCATTGTCCGACTTAAATAAATATGAGGCGTTGGAGATGCTCGCGTCTTTGCAACACACTGCCCAGGATACGAAGCATGAGAGGCAGAATTTCTACCGCCTGGTTTATCAGACGGTGCGTGGCAAGATGGATATGCCCCACGACCAGTTTAAAGGCCTCGTCCATCGCCTTTCGGGCGAGAAGGATCACGGGATATTTTTCTGATTGTGTAGCAAAAGTATTATCGCCAGAACAGCCGTGACGGGGCTGCTATGTCCCCTTATTATAGGGGAATCGGGCGCGTAATTCCCGGGATTTCCCGAGAAATTGTGGTAAACAAGGCCACTTTAAAATAAATTGTAATATCAGGAAAAGAGATCTGGATATGGAGAAAAAAAGTGAGGAATCTCAGCCAACCAAAAAGTAACAAGTGGACTTTGCCATAATCGAAGTATTACTGAAATAGTTTTCTGCACGCTGTCTGATTTGGTTGATAAACGCATCTTGAATTGAATGTGTTTTGTGCGAGTGATGTTCTTTTCCTTTAATAATTAGCTCGATGGTCTCAGAGTTTTGATGGCTTTGAAAACAGGGTCTCTAGTTACCCTCCCAGGATTATTGGGTTGGAGCTGTCGTCTCTCTGCTGACTATTTTGGGGACTTCTCCCTTGTGAGTAATACCTTTTGTATTTTAATGATTTCTTTTGGGAATTATATCATGGGCTTCGGAGCTTGATAAAGAGTTCGATAAAGCTAATACTCGTGGACAATTTGTACGAATGCTATACAATGGGTGGATTCCATGGGAACCCCTTAACTGTGAAAACTGACACACGTGGGTTGGAACATAAGGTTACACGGGTGGAGCGGGGCCAGATAATTGGAGACGTCCGAGAGTTACTCTTTCCAGATCCCAATCATGTTAGGGCTGGCGAACTTCACGCTCACTTCCGTTTTGGGAAAAAATTGAGGAACGGTGCCCTGTGGCGACTGATGCTGATGTTTGGGTTGGATCAGGGATCAGTTCCATTTTCCCATATTTCCAACATTTCACCGGTTCATTCAAAGGCGAGCACTACGATTCTGACCGCCCACCCAAAAGAATGTTCAGAAATAACATGTTATGCAAGCCTTTTGTCAGTTTTGTGCAAAAAACACTGATTGATCGTCTGGTGACTGGGGCGATTTCCTTGTTAGGGAGAGTTGGGGAGGTGGAACCGCCTCATATTGTATTGCCATTGACGGTAGAGCCATCAAAGCCTCGCCTCTGTCATGATGCACGTTATTTGAATGTCTGGATGAAAGATAAACCTTTCTTCCTGGATACTCTTAATAATTTGCCCCGTTATGTTACGAAGGACTCATTTCAGACTGTGTTAGATGATAAGTCCGGGTACGATCACATTCTTCTAACAGAGAGTAGCCGAACTTTCTTTGGAATCCAATGGGGGTGGCTGGTTTTTACGTATAATACTTTGCCCTTTGGTTGGAAGATCTCCCCATTTATTTATCATACGACAGGTCGTCTGGCGACTGGTTTTTCCGTCCAATTGGTATCCCATGTCTCCTTTATATTGACGATCGACACAATGGCCAGCTTTAGGTCTCGTTGGATGAAGGGGAATATGGTACCTTGAGCACGGCAGATGAACGCAATTTTGCAGCCGCCAAATCTGCAATTTTCTTGGTAACCTACTACTTGGTGAGACTGGGCTATTCTCTTGGTTTGTCAAAATCTATTTTGACTCCAGTGAAAATTGTTCCATACCTTGGTTTTTTGGAGGACTCATCAAGAGAAGTTTTTCATTTAATTCCAGAGAGGAAATGCAAATTCATTGCACTTGTCCGAGAAACACTTGAGACCTCCTATGTCTCCGTTAAAACCTTACAACGCCTTGCAGGGAATTGTGTCTCCTTCTCTAGAGCGGTACCAGCGACAAGGTTATTTACAAGAGAAATGAATGCAGCCATCTCGAAAGGCTTACGTTCTCAGAAGTCGATTCTGTTGCGTGTCGCCCTGCGAGACGAGATCTCCTACTGGTTGTTTCTTGAACATTGGGATAACCCAATTCCGTGGCGTGATGAACGTCATATTCAAGTTTCAGTAGCTACGGATGCAACCTATTCGCTTTTTATATAGTTTGGGGTAGGCTTGGGAGATTGTAAGGGTTGGGGTATTTCATTTATGGAATTGAGGTTTGTTGTAAGTAAGAAGTGGAGTATACGGGAGTCATTGTAGAGTTTGTGAAATAAAGATGGACAGTATGGCTTGGGCGGCGCTGAGCAATATTATTACCATATCTTATTTCAACTGAGAATGAATAGTTCATTATCCCTCCTGCTGCCTCATTAGCATTAAGGTATGGGAAAGTCCTCTCTGTCGAGTAAACGACAGGGAGAAGCACGAAGTGCTAGAGAGGCAACGCGAGGGAGGGAGGGTAGGGCGAGTTGTATTCCCCGTGACTTGTTACCTTAACTGACACAGACGCATATCATTAAGCTGCTTACATAATGCTAATGACGTCATCACGAGGGATCATAAATATTCAATAGGGTTTGAATAGTTCATCATCCCTCCTGCTGCCTCATTAGCATTAAGGTATGGGAAAGTCCTCCCTGTCTCGCCTGGTTGGGAGAGCCCTCCTGAAGTGACTACCCTACCACAACCTCTACATATCAATCCTCACCCCCAATCCTTACCAGCCCCAATCCTTGCCCCCAATCCTTACCAATCTCAATCCTTACCAATCTCAATCCTTACCTCCAAATCTATTCTCCCAAACATTAAAATCCGCAATCCACACAAACACAAACAGGCTAGAGAGAGTTCACGTTAATTGGTCACTCAAAATGCGTGGAGGTTAATAGATAGATCTCCAAAACCCTTAGAACTAGGGTCTCGAAAGGAATATCGGTTACTCGTCTCAGATCTCTGTCTAGAACTCTGTAAAACTCCTCGAATAACGCAGGCTCTGTCACCTTCTCCGAGCTTGGGGTTCCATCCAGGAGTACCCACTTAATACTGCGAAGTTTGGCATTCTGACAAGCCGTGATTGGATCATATTGCCAGTGTTCCCGCGTTTTCCTTTCCATACAACGAAGCCCACACAGCGCATCACGATGGACTCTCATAACTCATAACACGTGAGCCCACACAGCGCATCACGATTGACTCTTATAACCTATAACACGTGAGCCCACACAGCGCATCACGTTTAACTCGTATAATTCATAACACGTGAGCCCACACAGCGCATCACAATTAACTCGTATAACTCATAACACGTGAGCCCGCACAGCGCATCACGATTTTCTTTTTTTTTTTTTGGCTGCAATAAGGCAAAGGAAGAGGATGCTTTACCAGGATTAACGGTACCCCTAGATGGAAACCCAAGCCCGGAGGAAATGACCCATCTGCCCGAAAATTCGTGGCAACAAGGGAATGTCCTGTAAGACAAAACGCTTGCTGGGTCATCCCACCGAACAAGGGTTACCGAAAATAAACAAAGCACGTCATTTCGGCGCATAGCCACACCTCCTTGGTGGGCCCACAGCCACACCCTTAGTGGGCACATAGGCACACCTGTTCGGCGGGCACACAGCCACATCTCCTTGGTGGCACATAGCTACACCCCTTGGATAGGTATATCCAGATCCTCTCTCTGTTCTCTGACAACAGCTAGGCAGCCTACAAATATAAACAAATGCAATATAGGAGTGTATGAGCAAAGCAAAGGTAAAACTACAAGGAGACCAGTCGCGTCCGGAAAGACCATAAGTTGCTCAAAAGTTGCTCGAAAGGCCAAAAGTTGCCAAAAAGTTGCCGAGCAACTTGTGTAAAAGCCTAGCTTAGACCGCTGAGCAATATTATTCCCATATCTTATTTCAACTGAGCGGGAATAAGAGTGTCATGAAATAGATTGCTTTTCCTGCCTGACCCCACCCCTTTGGCCGCATTTTCTACTCTCCCCAACCTTCCTCCCTTTCATAATCCAAGATGGTGGCTAAACCACAGGGGATAATTCATTTCCTCCATTGGAAAGCTCAGACGAGGTTTGAAAGGCGTTTTTGGTTTATTTTGAATGCTACGTAGGTTGGCGCTTTCGCGGTACAATGTACAGTAACATGGATAAAGTAATCGTACGCATATCGTCAAAATTGCCTTGGAAAAAAGTAAAAGCTCTCCAGGGTTAAAAATGGGGTGTGTATTACCGATTTGCAAATACAACATCATTTATACCCTGACATAATTGTACTTCTGAACATTGAAAGATCAAGTGTTCCCACAAAATGGCTGTGGCTTGATAGAAATCAATTTACTGACTTTTCAAAACCACAATTAAATGGAAATGTGGGGGAATTTTAATGGCGAAGTTGGCATTAATGGACCTTTTACACTACACTCACTTGTCATACCCCAATAACACTAAACTAAGATTATAATAATTAATCAAAGGTGCTTGCAATGCTCCGATTAATTTATGTATGTTTGTTATGCAGTTAATGTATCCGTAGTTTCTTTGCTGGGTAAAAAATTAGTTTGGTTTCTAAATTTGGACCTCGTATCTAAGAAGACAGAACTAACACGAGTGTCAGGCCCTCCTTGCATTTGTTCGTAACGCAATTTTAGCTAAAAAGCAAAGTTTATAGCGGCTGCTCAACAGTGATACATGTTTTCCAATAACAAAATGTTGCTCATTCAGCTGGGTCTTTTACACCAGCTCTGGCCGATTCGTTTTACTTAAAAAAGATTGAGATAGAATGGTGCAGGAAGAAAGAATGATGTAGGATTCTTTTTTCAATCCATTAATAACTTATATCCATAACCGCGATCACAAAAATTCGTATGCAATGATTGTCGCGTTCGAAGAACGCAATCCTAATTTCGTGTTGGTTTTCCTGTGGTTTACGTGCAGTAAAATTTGAGACTTTTTGGTAGACGGTCTTCCAAATGGCCGCCCCTATTGGTTTTTTTCAGGGGCTCATTTCCGCCGGAAATTCCTTCGAACGCGTCTCCATAATCTGTGATTACTGCTAGTTTACAGTTTAATATATGGACTAATCAACAATTCCCTAACGAATCGACAATTATAATAATCTAATTGTTTTTTTAGAAGCTGGAAACACCATAATTACAAGCACGGATATCACAAACGGGTAAGTCTTTCTGTTATGGCATTTGTGTTTTATTCCGTCATTTTGATCACCGAAAGGTCAGCCGCCTATCTTAGGTGAACATAGCATCTTTAAAGGGAACCTCCATTGTTATAACAAATTGACGTTAAATTGTTGGAAAGAAAGTCTAAATTAATTTTTTTTCAAAAACAGGTGCAAATATAATTTTAATGTACAAAAAAAAATGGATATGAATATCGCCTATTTTCCCTTTTAAATTTCCCGCACGCCGCCATTTTGAATATTAATGACGTGTTACAGTTGTCTAATTGTTGCATACAAAAGAACTTCGATTCTTTAAGCCTGGTTTCCATATAATCGCAACGATCGCAACGATCGCAGAAAAAAGTGTTGAAGGTTAAGCCTGGTTTCCATATAATCACAACGATCGCAGCGACCCTTGCGATCATATGGAAACCAAAACGTTGCGATCCTTGCGAACCTTGCGATTACGATCGCAAGGGTCGCAACGTTTTGGTTTCCATATGATCGCAAGGGTCGCAAGAATCGCAACGATCGTCGATCGAAACGATCGCTGCGATCGTTGCTATTATATGAAACCAAAACGTTGCGACCCTTGCGATCGTTGCGATCCGTTGCGATTACGATCGCAGAGGATTGTTTTTTTATTGAAGGGATCGCGCTTTGCAACAATGCTGTAAGCTACTAAAGTTGTCTTTTCTTAAAACGTGCTTTTGTGTCCAAGTTTGCTCCTCGAGAAGAACACAAAGCAAGTTGATTTCCCCACTCACTGATCCTTCAAAACGTCTATTGTGTCATATCTGACTCCGATTTTTTGATTTCAACTTTAATTAAAAGTTATTCGCTTTTAAAGGAGTAAAATTGTCCATGTTAGGATTTGAAGCCTCATATCTTCCCTTTGAAAGCCTATTTAAAAATTTTGAGTCAGATATGACAATCTACAATACACCTAGTTTACCTCCTTGCAGTGTCAACTCATGAAATTCTCTATCCGCGCTGAATTCTTGGACGCAAAATTGCTTGTTTTTACACTTCCGAAGGCTTCCCGAGCAAACGCGAATGCAAAATATATAAATTTATGGTAATTTTGCTAATTTTAATCCACGGGATATTGTCAACACTTCATGCGGAAAGAACAATGCGTTAAAAAATAGTGTATTTTACCAGACAGCGCTTTGCACGTGCAATTATTGATGCAGAAACATTACAGAGCCTGTTCGTGAATATTTCGCGCATTTTCGGTATCGGCCGTCGCATTTCGTGCATACTCTGAGCTAGCTTCTGAACCAACTCTGGACACCTGAAACCGTAAATAGCAAAGCATATACACCACGAGTTATATCTCCTGTTTGTTGTAATAAGTCTAAAAAAATAAATCTGGACCGCTACAACCAACCAATGATGGGGGGGGAGGGGGGGGGATTAGGTTTGGGTAAGAATTTTTTCCCCAAACCTCTGGCGGGGGAATTTTTTTCCCTGAGATGCAAGGGTTTCGAATTTTTTTTTCAGCGTTATACGCCATGCAAGATTTTTTTTTTGAAATACAATTTTCTCTTCAAAATCAAGGATGTGTGGACATAAGTTTAACATAACTGCTTGCCTATAGGAAAACCACATTTAACACTTAAATGTTGGACTGCTCTGCGTAAAGTGCCATGGAAATTAACATTATTAGAATTTTTGTTCTTTGGCTTTTTATACCAAGATTATAAATGTACCAATGCTGACCTTTAAAAAATGCCCTTAAACTTTCTCTATTTTCTATATCTCACTTAAGGTTAACTTTTTGACATTTGGCATAAATGTACACTGTAGGGAGAACCCACCCCCCTTGCTGTATGTTTAGATGGTTATTTCCCTGAGAGATTGGTGCATTTTTTCTTGAAATAAGTTACAAAGTAGTGGCAGGCCTGCACGACTCCCGCTGTTTGCCAATGCGATGTTCTCGTCTTTAGGGTTTCGCTATAACGAGTATTAACTTTATAAAGACACATTCCACTACACTGGACACAATTTACATACAATATTTATAGAAAAAAAAACACAAAAAAAGAAAGCGAAAAAAGAAATATTATATATATACATATATATATATATATATAAGTGTAGAACTGGATATTCGTAAAACAGTGCTCAATACATTAATGTAGAGCGAAGTATATGTTTATGGAGGAAAGAAACAAATAAACTACGCTTTCATCTCGACAAGCCTGTTTCGTGGTTGCCCACTCATCAGGGGATTCAATAAGAATATTCTTTACCATCGCTTCTTATATACAAAATAATTTACATAATAACAATAACAAATCTATGCGGCGCGAAGTTTAACAGTTAAGCTGTTGCGTAGAAGGGCTTTGTTTCTATGGCGGCAAGAAGACACGAGTTCATTACGTTTGTTAAGTGTAGAAAGTTTCGGTCGGCAAATGATTAGAAATTTTTCCTTTAGGCAGAGGTTGCATCTTTTGCTTGAGCTGTTGTACGGTGAATGCGAAGACAGGATGCGCCATGAAATATAGTGTTCGATGTTGTTGTCTTTGAGAGTCCAGATGTACTTGCTTAGTTCA
>JAJGOT010000100.1:1067500-1077500 GCA_022457155.1 Cladopsammia gracilis | reverse complement strand
TCGCGCCTTCCACAACTATTCGCGCTTTCCCCACTATCTGAACGCCTGGAACAGGCTAATTAGCTTTCGTTTGAATGACTTCATTGTAGGAGTTTATCTACGGGCTCTCTCTCCACACCCTTGGACTCAAGGAATGCGTGATAAATCAGTTGCTACGTATACCAAATTATGGCTATAGAATACCATTATTACAGCTTTCAAAATTAATTTCCTTATCCCTCAGCCCCTTCAAGTCCACCAGGCGATTTCCGAGGTCACAACTTGAGCTCAACAAGCATTAAAGTGTTTTGGGGAGATGTTCCAAAACCCTCCGTAAATGGAATACTTCTTGGATTTCATGTGGTTTGTGAAAGAATAAACTCGTCTGACAGACATTTTATAGATTTAGTGCCAGGAGTGCGTAACTGGGAGTTCAAAGAACTCGAGAAATTCACCAATTATAGCTGCCGGCTGAGGGCTTGTAACAACTTTGGAAACGGAACGTGGAGTAAACAGCTGGTTATTTCAACTGATGAAGATGGTAAGTCAATAGAAGGGAAGATTAACGAGTTCACTGATGTATCGAGATAATTAGTACAAACAAACAGATAACTCGAGAAAATTGAATTTATATATTCATAGAAAAAATAGACTGGCCGAGTGTGTCATTGATTGATTAAGTGATTAACTGACCATTGTCAAACTGTCTGGTGAACGGGTTGTCTGACTGGCCGATGCGACTGGTTGGCAATCTGACTGAAATTCGTGTTTTTTAGAACAACAAGTAGCACTTTCAGAGATTCACAAGCGGACTAGTTTATGACGACGCCCATTTTAATTAGTTATTTATTTATTTATTCATTTATTTTAGCGTTATTTTGCTTACGTAAAGCACGTTACAGACGAGCAAGTTTTCTATGACAAGAGTCCGTGACAAGTTTTACAAGTTTTACATGCAAGTTTTACATACAAGTTTTCATTGACAAGTGTTACCTTGACAAGTTTTATTTGCCCGTGTGAACTAATAACCCAGTTATCTTTGACAAGTTTTCTTTGTAGCCAGCAATACAATTGTACAGCGGACGAAGAAAACACAACGCCGTTTTATTCGCTGACCATGGCTTACATCGACTTACATGTGGCAAGATCAATACAAGATCATGAGCTCAAGAACCTCTTCGAAGTCGGTCGTTTGTTGTTTCTATTTCTATAGGATTCCGCCTTTGTATTCCACAAACCTTCTCTTGTTCGAAGGTATTCAAGTAGACGCGATGTGGCAAAATCGGTCCAACGAACAGTTTTAGCTGCCATGTTGTTATCCGCCATGACTGCTACTCCAAACAACAAGACCGCTGAGTGCCCACGATTTCGCAACGATTCTTGTCAAGTTTTCCTTGTTGAACATACAGACAAGCAAGTTTTGCGATTTATCAAGTTTTTCTTTGACAAGTTGCCTTTTTCAAAAGCTAGCATGCCAGCTTTTGAACAAGTGCACTTGACAAGGAAAATCATGACAACTTTCTATTTACACACGAGCAAGACCGCTGAGCGCCCGCAATTTCGCAACGATTCTTGTCAAGTTTTCCTTGTTGAACATACAGACAAGCAAGTTTTGCGATTTATCAAGTTTTTCTATGACAAGTTGCCTTGTTCAAAAGCTAGCATGCCAACTTTTAAACAAGTGCACTTGACAAGGAAAATCATGTCAACTTTCTATTTACACACGAGCAAGTAAAACTTGTCAAGGCAAAACTTGTTATAGAAACCGTGCTCGTCTGTAACGTACTGTGGTGTCTGGTTGTACAAAAACCAGATATCCCTTACGTTAAGCTGGCCGCGCGAATAGCGGATACGTTGGGCGCGTCACCCAGAAAACAAAACCTTGCATTTTATGAAGCGGGGCAACGCCATAAATGAATATGGCCCGCTTTATAACAGATTTACTGCTAAATTCGCAAACGTAAATAGGATTGAAGAATCCACGAAAAGTAAAATGGAGATAGCAACAATAATAGCCGGAATCGTACATGAATCAGGGGGAACTAGCGCTAGCGCTGCTTGTAAGGTAAACAAATATCTGGTGTGTTTCTTATAGTACCAAATGCTCCTCCTGAAAGTCTAAAGGCCTGGAATCTAAGCTCTACAAGTTTTCAAGTACAGTGGTGCCCAATCCCTGTCAGAGAACGTCACGGTAAAATACTGGGATATAACGTGGAAATAAGCCCAGAACGAGAAACGCAGGGACAAAGGAAAACGACCTCTAACTACACAACATTGACGTCACTCACATTCAGAGGACTTAAGAAATACTCCAAGTATGTAATCAGTGTGTATGGGCTGACTCGACGAGGAAAAGGACCAGCTCGTGATTTTACTGTGCAAACAGACGAAGATGGTAAGACCACTGATAGTTAGGAGGAAATGTTTGTAGCTGAATTAAGGGCGTATGCATTTATCAATTGTGTAAGATAAGCTCAAAATGCAGTGCACGTTTGTACAAATTGGTCTCGTGACCCAAGCGTGGTAAAGCTAGCAAACAAACAGAAATGAAATTAACGCGTCACCATTGGGTAGGAAACCGTAAACTTCCGTAAAGGACCATCTACCGAAAGTGACAATTAACTGACTTGATGGTTCTTAATAAAATCCCAATGGCATGAAAGAAACGCCTTACAAGCCATTCTTCTTTTTGACTCCATGTTAGTGTGAAAACAAAATTCATATGCTGTGCACCGAGAGTACTAGAGGGCAATTAACGGATAACTAAATAACTTAATATATAAATAAATAAAGGGTTAATACTAGATTCTAATAAAGACCTGTGGTACTTCGTCAGGGGTGGAGTGAGACACAAATTTGGTTTTATCAACGAAGTTGATAAAGTACATTGGCCACCGTAAAGAAATTCAAAAGCTGACGTGTCCTGCGCTAGCAACAAAATCGTGATTCGCACTGACAAAAGGCTAGCGTTCGAAAGTCAGCTTTGAATCATTTTATGGTAACTAATTTACCTTATCAACTCAGTTTTAAAACCAAATTTCTGTCTTATTCTCCCACTGACGAAACACCACAGGTTATTTTTAGAAATTAGTACTCACCCCTTTAATTATTTATTTATTTATTTATTTATTTATTACTTATTATTTGTGAAAGCCTTGCCTTCTGTTTGGGGACATAAATGTGTTAAAATAGAACTTCGTCCAACCTGAAACCTGAAATTGGCTACTGTCTTCTTTTCTAGTTCCAGACCGCCCTCCATCGGATATAACAGTATTTAGCCTGGGAACAGATGCGGTACAAGTGGAATGGGGCCCAGTTGTTCCCGAATATACTAATGGAGAGGTGCTTGGGTACAAAGTTCTTTACAATGACGTGAATGATACGTCACGTGTTAACAGCAGTGTAGTTTCACGGGGAAAAAGTCGTTTGAAGATCAGTGGATTAAGATCCAACACTAACTACAGCTTCCAGATTCTTGCATTTACGGCGAAGGGAGATGGCGCAAGTAGTGCAAACTACTACGTTAAAACTCGTCCGGGTAATGACTTCTTTCCTAGATCGGAAAGTCATTAACAGCATAAATTATTTTCTACGTAGGCGTTTCCAAGTTTGGCACACGGCAGGGGTACTCTAGACAAAAGAGTGAAAGAAAGGCGGCGTGCGATGGAAAATATGAAGAGGGCGGTGAGATCTGCTAATTTAGAATAGCTTCCTCACCATTTTCTTCGCTTTCAATGTTTCGTTCGCATGGCTCCTCGCTATCTGAGCGCCTGCAACGGGCTATAGACAATATAAAGTTAGGCAATGCTCCAATTAATCATGGGCTCGACGTAATAGTTAATCATAGTGCCTAATTCCATACCACTTCTTTTAAAACGTACACACGAACCTGTTTGAGATATGAGCAAAGTACTTTGTTATTCTTCCTTCACTTTTCCCACTGTCTCCCCCTTTTTAGAAAAACAAACGTTTAAAACGTAAATTGACGAGAATTCTTGTTTGTTTTCTGAAAAACTGAATGAAACAAACACGGGATAGTCGGTGGAGTATGATCGTCCGGTTTATTGTAGTTATGAAAAGGAATGTCTCGATAACCTGAGCGGAAGTCATGTTCAAAGTCGTGTGGTGTTATTGGCTGTTGAAAATCAAGGCAATGATTGGTCCGTTTTGATCCGTGCATTGTTAGTAAAATCGTTTGCCGGTCTATTTTTAGTCAATTTTATGAATGCGTTCAGCCTTAATGTGTAATAAGTCGAAAATAATCCTTTAAATGTTTAAATTAATTCGTTTGTTGTTGTTGTTGTTGTTGTTGTTGAGTTAACTCATCAAACAACTTTTGTATTAATTTTTCAGACGAAGTTGAAAGGCAATTCACAAGTTATTTGTACAAAACGGAAAAACCACCCATCAGTGCAACAGGTAATAATTTATGTTAGGAAAGTTCAGGGTTTGGGCGTGGAGTTTAGTCAGTAAAATATATTTAATCTCTTATAGTCTATACAAAACCGATCGACTCCTGTTGTCTTCTTCCCACGTTGCAGGAGCCATTACTGCTGCCGTTTTCTCCAGTGTAGTTGTCCTTGGCGCAGTTTTCTTGGCCATTTACTTTTTCAGAAAACGAAGAAGTTCATCAAACGCCAATGATGGAAATAACGGTAAGCACAAAAAGACAGACAGTAAAAACATGAAGTCCATCAAAATATTTTCTCTTGTGCCATTAGTCAAAACATGCCACATGACTCAATATACTCGAATTAAAACTGGGGATATCAGAGGGTATCCAAGCGATATAGTTCAGTCTTTAAAATGTCCAGTGTATGTTTACCTAAAGAAAATCATTCTATGGAAGAAAAGCAAGATTTTAAAAAGTAAAAAATGAATCTGAGGCAGCTTGGCAGATCTCACATAAAGATAACACATATGTCTTCAGCAGTGTTCCTCTAACTCTCCCTACCATCGAAAATCTCGCGTAACTCACCATTGGTCAGTTGATTTTGCATTTGATTGCTTGATAAAAGCAATAGAGCATGCGTACTGCACCAGATTTTACACAGCTCTATTTTCGATCCCAGATCCTTCGGTCGAAACACAGTTGGACAAAAGCCAGGATTAAAGTGACCGCATGGAGAGACCGAATCTCAAATAATGGTAGTTTGAAATAATGCCATTGGATCGCGCTCGAAATGTCGTTGCAAACAAATTAAACCACGTAAGTTAAATACACAGTTACTTTCAACAGATAATTCAAAACCACTCTAATGTCATTTGCAGGTTTAAGTTGTGCTGTTACACCTTACGCAACTTCATCACTGGACTGGATTGAAAGAATCGTTGCCAGTCATAGACATGGATACGAGACAATGGATGACGAGAATGTTACCACCACATCTCGTCAGCCTCTTTACATCAACATCGCTCCTGATGGATCCCTGAACCTTCCACCGTACCTAAGGAACATTGTTTTTGAGTTTGAACAGTCATATGAAAACACTAAATACAAAAGACTACAACGGTAAGTTAAGGTGGCTCGCAATAGATGGTTTTCACGTTACGTCACGGCGGCCATATTGGTGTACAACTACAAAAGAATTTTAATGAACTTCTTTTGTTATGTACACCAACATGGCCGCCATGGCCTCTGTCATTTGAGTCCTACAGGACTGAAGGTCACGTGAGTGAAAACCATCTAAAGTTCCAATCATTTTCCATCGCTTATCCTTATATGGATCAATACTACAATTCTTTATTAGTTGATGCTACAATAATGGTATGGAACAAATGTCTAGTCATTAGTGAAGAAATTATGGTCCATTTTACAACGTAAGGGTCACCATAGTAACAGTATAGTGGGGCAAAGAAAACCTTCAAATAGTGAACTATTTTGACCAGTCTCACCTGCACTTCTATAAAGAGAATGGGAGCCCTGGCGGACGCTCTAAACAGCAGAAGGGATAATGATGTAAAGGGCAGGGGAACTGCTGAGAGAGACTGCAGGATGGATAAGTACAGAAGAGACCAGATGAAGACAAGTATGTACAGATACTACCAACTGCGATGAAACATACCCCGGGTGTGCGAGAAAAGAGCGCGAATTTATAATGGACTCTCCTTATATACGCTACGGTGAGACCGCTGACATGAGTGATCTATTTTCACCGGTCTCACCTGCACTTCTATAATGAGAATGGGAGCCCTGGCGTCCTTTGGCTTATGTTATCGGTGACATGAAAGACAGGTGAAAAATGTTCCATGCAAATAGGGTTGGAATAATCCGTTCCCACAAACAAGGCACCCACACTCAAAACCAAACCTTCTGCAGTCTAAAACCTGCTACCAAAACTTAAATCTGTGAGGAGTCAGAAGAAGAAGATCGCTTTAAGCCTAAGGGACGAAAAGGGAAAGCACAAACGAAATTTTTGAGGTGATGTAAATGTAACGAATTAAAATACAGGCCACCATTCCCCGGGGGAGGGGGAGAATACTTTTGAAAACTGAAAGAAAACATTAGGGAGAAGGTGGATCCCCGAAACCAATCCCCCACCCCCCCAAAAAAAGAAAATGGTAATATGTAAGATTTACCCCCCAAGGAATGGCGGTCCTAGCGCCCGGTTATCCGAGAAGGTGTAAGTCACGCCTCTAGGCACCGCCATCGGGAGAGGGAACTAAATATGGGAGTAAGACCAAGTTGGACCGTATACCAGGGAACAAATAAACAGGCGGGAGAAATGACCCATAAAAAAGGAATAAAATAAATAACCTATGAGAAGCAAAGTGCTTTAACACGGTAAATTGCGATTATAAATTAAAACTCGAAAATTAACAGAAGAATTAAACAAACAAGCGGAACCTTCTGTTAACGCGCGATCTGTAAGTCCGCGAGAATAAGAACTCCAATAAACAAGCGGGACCTTTTGCTAACCCGCGAATTAAAAATCAAGCGGGACCTTCTGTTAACCCGCGAAAATAGAAATCGAGCGGGACCTCTTGTTAGCCCGCGTAAATAAAAATCAATCGGGACCTTTTGTTAACCTGCGAAAATAAAAATCAAGCGGGACCTTCTGTTAACCCGCGAAAATAAAAATCAATCGGGACCTTCTGTTAACCCGCGAAAATGAAAATCAAGCGAGGCCTTCTGTTAACCCGCGAAAATTCCAATAAACAAGCGGGACCTATGTTAACCCGCTTAATAAAAACTCCGATAAACAAGAGGGAGCGAGTGTAAACCCGAAAGTGAAAACTCGAAAGTACAAAAAACTTAAAAATAAAACGCACGTAAAAAGGCAACAAAATAAGATATATAGATAAAATAAACAAAATACAAGTTACCTATGTGCGAAAGGCACGTGGAAAAACGTGCCATGCCGAAAATGAATACCACGTGTAAACAAGCGAACAAGACAGAAAACAAAGTCGAATGACATAATAATACTAAGCTAGAAACCGGGCAAAAACGCGTACGAGCAGTAAATAAAAACCGAAATACAATGGCGCATGCTACATAGGCGAAACACGACGAGACAAGGAAATAATGAAATACCTGAAGTTGCTCGCGATATCGGGCTGTGCATTTGGAAATTGGCCTGGCGGTTGTGGAACAGGTTCTGCCACCGGCGGTGGCGCAACTTGCGGGACAACTGCTTGAGCGGCATTAATAACGTGCTGGTCAGCTCTTGGCCTCTGAACGGCAGGTAGTTGTTGTTGTGCTGCGTCAGCCATGGCGCGACGAAAACGGCACACCGTTTGTAAATGATTCTTGAGAACCGAACAACAAGACGTGTACAGGACACGGGTGTGCGAGAAAAAAGGGCAAATTTATAATGGATTCTCCTTATATACGCTACGGTGAGACCGCTGACAATAGCCATAAAATCCCTCACATTTTCCTGATATGTCCCTTCCAGTTGCACTTGAATAATTTCAATTTATTCAAATGATTTGTTGATCTTACATGTTGATCTTACACTCGCTGCTAATAAATTAATTTATGCAGTGCGAAATATGGTTGAAGTGAGATTGAGACCTATGTTAAGTGTATATGTGATATTAATCATTGGTATATATAAAATAACAATTATGTTAATTAATTATTTATTATTATATACCAAATCAGTGGTTAGTGTTTTTCGCGCGCTGTCATTGGCTACTCGAACTCGATCGTTGTTCTGGATTTTGCGCGCGAGGTTTTAATTTTCCTTGTCAGAAATAAAGTAACTATTTTTGGCTGGCTATCCACTGGTTTGATATATACTCCTTTATAATTCAACACATTGATACACTGCCCAAATATGGGAATAAAAATCTCGATATCCGTAGGTCTACTTGACGTATATCCAGCGATGATGGTAAATTTCGCATTTTGAAGGCCCTTCAAAATGCGAAGATGACCGCTGCCTACAATTTCGTATCTTTGGGAGAAAAAATGCGCGAACTATTAGATACAAAGGGAAAAGAAAGAAAAAAGTGAGGAAAAGAAAAGAGAAAAATAATTCATCACATAATTGGACAAAAAAGTCGCGAAATTTTCGCGTTGTGTCACAGCGTTTCTTGGCGAAGCTGAATGAAAGCTGGTTTAAAGTTTCAACCGTTCGACACGGAGTGGACGAAGGAGCACAATTTCCGGAAAATGCCTTCTAACAATCACCTCTGGAATATGATACAGACTTGATACTTCCTCAGAAAAGTTTCTGATCTTTGTTTTAAGCGGATTGAAGCTAAACGTTCTCGCCACTACGACTGTAGGAACTAAAACGAGCGGGTTCTACTTTTCGCAACGATTGCAACAACTTTTTAGAGCATTGCAGCGTGTAACATCTCCTTTGTAGCATGCAAGTCTCGCAATGTTTTGGTTTTAAAACCCCTGTGCGCATGTGTGACAACCAAATCGTTGAAACTTGCACGAAGAGCGTTGCACCGTGTGACACCCTGGATCGTGCAGCAGCAGCGATCTTGCATCAGGTCCGAGACTTGCTGCACGAAAAATTACAGCGTGTAAACCGCCTTAAGGAATCCTCTGCCATTTTACTGTGTTTGAATACGTGTAGTCATTACTATGACCCGTTTTTTACGTAGATGAAAGCTCTGAGTATAAAAGTCACAATTTGTGTACGCTAAATTAATTTTAGCTTGGGAAAGTTTTCGTTCGCTGCTTTTTGTGTAAAAAAATAGCGCGAGGTAAAATGTTGTAGTCTGTAAGCCTTTTACTTAATAAAAGGTTATATATGTCAATGAATTTTTTTGGAAACTGTGATTTGTTATCAATGTATTGAATTATAAAACAGTTATAATGCTCAAGCTTGTGCAATATCGCCTGATTTTAGCCGACGAGGCCGTATCGTTTTCGCTCTATAGCTGTTAAATATACTGTAGATATTTACCTCGCCGCTTCGCCACTCGGCAAATATCCACCATTATAATTCAACACATTGATACACTGCCCAAATATGGTAAAAAAGTTATCGATATACGCTATGTCTACATGACGTATATCCAACGATGGAGGTAAATTTCGCATTTTGACAAGAGAATGCAAAAATGACGGACCGGCCTCGATATATTTTCTTCAAACTGTGCTTTGTTATCAATGTGTTGAATTCTAAAACTATTATTGCGCTCAAGCTTGCGTGATATCGCCTAATTTTAGCCGACTCGACCTACGGCTTCGTCGGCTAAGAATCAGGCGATATTACGCGCGCTTTCTCGCTATAATAGTTAACTATTCACCTCCACTTTGGAAAATAATTGTTAACTAATCAATAAAATCTGGACTTCTCCTTTTTTTAGGAGACGAAGATCTCTTGGTGGAGCAGTGGACATAAATGGTAACCCCACGTATGATAAGCTGCAAAGAGTGATTTCGCCATGCAGTTCTGGTTGCCAAAGCAATAGCTGCAGCCAAGAAGCACAAGACATGGCCACTGCAGTGTCATCTGAAGAACACAGGCAACACTACTCTGTTGATTTGGGTGAATTGCGAGGGTTTATGGAGATGTTTGATCATAGTGTATGCAGAGAAGAGATAATA